>PVJS01062199.1:0-10798 GCA_004027185.1 Glis glis | reverse complement strand
AAAAAAAAAAAAAAAAAATTCTAAGATTGGCTACACCAAAATAAGAGTAAAGCAAGAAAGAGTAGAAAATAAAGAGGAAGAGGGATTAAAAGAGTAGAATTAAGCCAGGCGTGGTGGCACATGCTTATAATCCTAGTACTTGGGAGGCTGAGACAGGAGGATCACAGGTACAAGGACAGCCTCAGCAAGTAGTGAGGCTCTCCTCAACCTAGTGAGACCCTGTTTCAAAATAAAAATAAAATAAAAATATGGCTGGGGCTGTAGCTTGGAGGTAGAATGCCCTGGGGCTCAATTCCCAGTAAAACACACACACACACACACACACACAGATTAAAAAAAAGAGTAGAATTAAAAGCAGATGCAGGAAAGAGACAATCCAACATGAGAGAAATGAACAAGATCCTCAGAAAGATGATAAAAAGAAGTCCTAGAATAATAGCTAAGAGTCAGATGCAGAGGACAATAGAGCCAGATTGGAGCAGTGACACACAGGCTGTCTTTGCCAATTGGCCATCTTTTTCACCTGAGGACAGCAAGCCTATTTGGTCTGGTCTAGATTTTATCTGTGTTTGGCCTGCCATGATTATAGACCAATGAAGCTTCTGCGCTTCTACTGTCTGAGGCAGAATCCTAAAAGGGCTTTTATAATCTCTACCACCTATTATTACTCCCATGATTGCATTACCTTGCATGGCCAAAAAAAAAATTTCAGATGTAATTAGAATGACTAACCAGTTGACTTTAAGATAGATTATCCAAACAGGCCTGATCTAATATCTTGAGTCCTTTAAACACAGAGCATTTTCTCTGGCCAGTAGCAGCAGAAGAAACCAGAGAGACTCCAAGCTTAAGAGGGGCTCAACAAAAAGGAGATTCCCCATTGCAAAGAAGAAGGGGCACCTGACAGCGGCCTTGAGTAGCTGAGAACAGTCCCTTCTGACAGCCAGGAAGAAAAAGGAAACTCAGCCCTGCAGCTGCAAGGAAATGGATTCTCACAACCTGAGGTAACTTGGAAATGAATCTTTCCCTGATTGAGCCTCTAGATGAGAATGCAGCCAACCTACATCTTCACTTCAGTTTCATGAGACACTAAGCAGCCTCATGAGACCCTGGCTAACATGTGCCAGACTCCTGACCTGAGGAAATTGAGACAATACGTGTGTGCTGTTTTAAACTGCTAAGTTCGTGGTGACTTGTCATGTGGCAACAGAAAACTAACCCCCACCATCGCCTGCTGAAATGAAATGAGGAAATTCATTCCACCCCGTAGAAGAAGTCTGCTTCGCTTTCCTCTTGAGAGCAAGAGAGAAGCCATGGAGGATTCGGAAGCAGTGGGGACACAGCTGCCTACTCTTTGCCATATTTCTGCAGATATCCATTACCTGACCCAATCTTCAGACTGCCAGGTGTCTCAACTGCCACGTATCCTGTGTTTCCCCAAATTCACTCTTGACCCTGACTCCTGATTTCCCAAAAGGGGCTCCTACATTCTCACAGAAACACTGACACTGAATTTGATCTAGAGATTTGCTCAACTTATCTTTTGGAATTCTTCTGTAATGATTGGGTTTGCCACTCAGTTGTCAAAAATTAACAATACAGTATTTTGGGGGTTTTTTTGTTGTTATTTGTTTGTTTGTTTGTTTTTGGTACTGGGAATTGAGTCCAGGGGCACTCTACCTCAGAGCTACATCTCCAGCCCTTTTTATTTTTTTATTTTGAAACAAGGTCTGGTTAAGTTGCTGAGGATGGCCTTGAACCTGTGATCCTCCTGTCTCAGCCTCCCAAGTACTGGGATTACAGATGTGTGCCACCACTCCCAGCAATAATATAGTATTTAATGATACACATAGGTTATAAAAGTACAAAGCAAAGTAATGAATAACTATCAAAGAAGTCAGAATAGCAGTTACCTATTGAGGAGGAGGAAGAAGGAGAATATGATTGAAGTAGAGCACATGGAGGACTTTCAAGTGACTGGCAACAATTTCCTTGTTTACCTGGGTAATAAGTACCTAGTGTTCATCTTGCTATTATTCTTTAAACTCTACTTTGTGTGTGTGTGTGTGTGTGTGTGTGTGTGTGTGTGTGTGTGTGGTGCTGGGGTTGAACTCAGAGGCATTCTACCTCTGAGCTACACCCCCAGTACTATTTTTTTTTTTTTTGAGGCCCTCACTAAGTTGTGGAGGGCCTCACTAAGTTGCTGAGGCTGGCCTTAAACCTATGGTCCTCCTGTCTCAGCCTCCCACGTTCTGGGATTACAGGTGTGCACCACCATGCCCGGCTAACTCTACATATTTTTATATAGTCTTCCATGTGTATTATACTTAACACACAAATGCTTAACAAAAGACTAGGAAATGTAAGACATAAAACTACAAATTAAAATTTTATCCTGGTTGCTTTCCCTTTGAATTCCATTCCTTAGACCTTACTAGAGTGTGAACAGTTTCATAGTAAATACTCTCTGAAAATCAGGAACCTGGTGGAGTTTTCATCAGTAGGAAAAATATGGAATATTCAATAAACAATATTAGCTTGTTATACCAAAATAAATCCAATATGGATCAAGATTTCTATGTGAAAACTGAAAGCCTGAAGTAAAAGAAGAAAATATGTGAGAATTATTTTGAAATCTGGGAATAGGGAAAGCATTTGTAAGCATGATGCAAAATATAGGAAAGAAGCTAAATACGAATACATTTTTTAAATTCTGCTTAGTAACAACACCATCAACAAACCCAAAAGACACGAAAAACTGGGAACAACTATTTGCATTCCTACAAACTGATAAGAAAAAGACCAATAATTCACTAAAAAAAAAAACCAGGCAAAGGATATGAACAGACAGTTCTCAGGGAAGAAATTTCGAATGGCTTTTAAACATACAAAAATATGCTCCATCTTCTCCCATAGTAAGGGAAATTCAAATTAAACTACCAGATTGGCACAGATAAAAATTTTGATAACACCATGTGGATGAAGGTTAGAGAAACAGATGCTCGCGCATATTGCTGGTGGGAGTGCAAACCGGCTCAGCCCCTGTGGAGAACAACTTGACAATATCTATCAAAATCGAAAATGCATGTTTTGGCAGGCATCATGAGCTGTGTACCCCAAAATCATTCCTCCATATTCCTTGCTAACAGAATCCAGTTGCTCAGGTGGCCATGGGCCAAGTCCCAGGCAATGAATTTACGTGTGGATTTCTTTATATTTATTAAGCATTTACTGTGTGCTAGGCACTGTTCCGGACTCTGGGAATCTGCCAGTGAAGGAAGCCAACCCAACTCCAGTCTTCATGACAACCCAGCACCTACTGGTTGAGATACCAGAGCAAAAGGGCAACGGTAGTATTTTGATGAACACTTCAAATAATAAATGACTACATAATTTTCATCCAAATTTAAACACTTCTGAGAGTGAATGGAATGCTACTACAATATGCGCTGGCACAAACTAGGATTGTCTCAGGAAAACGGGGAAATATCGTTGCCCTTTTGTAATCCTGCAATAATGATGATGTCATCACTGCCTCAGTTGCCTTCTGAACAATGCCTTCCATCCTAAAACAACTCCACCAAGAAACTCTGGAAGAAAGACTGGCTCTGGAGAAAATACGCATGACAGATAAGCATGAAAAGATACTCAACCTCTTTAATAATGAGGAAAATTGGAATTAAAAATAATTAGCGGGGTATGTTGGCGCATGCCTGTAATCCCAGTACTTGGGAGGCTGAGCTAGGAGGATCACAGGTTGGAGGCCAGCCTCAGCAATTTATCAAAATCCTCAACAACTTAGCAAACCCTGTTTTAAATTTAAAAAAAAAATTTAGTATTTGGGAGGCTGAGACTGGAGGATTCGGGTTCACAGCCAGCCTCAGCTACTTAGTGAGGCCCTCCGCAACTTAGTGAGACCCTGTTTCAAAATAAAGAATAAAAAATAGGGCTGAGGATGTAGCTCAGAGGTAGAATGCCCCTGGGTTCAATCCCCAGTACCACACACACAAAAAAAAAAACACAGAACACTAGAATACGAAAAAAATATTAGAACCACTGTTCACTTGCTTTTACTTTACTTGATTACTTTCTCAGCTTCCTTGTCACTCAACAGTGGCTAATGAAACAAGGAAACAACTGCTGGAATTCTGGGAAGGTTTTTCTTCTTGTTAAAAGGGCGGTGCACGCCTGTAATCCCAGTACTTGGGAGGCTGAGACTAGAGGATCCAGGTTTGCAGCCAGCCTCAGCAATTTAGTGAGACCCTGTTTCAAACTAAAAAATAAAATAGGGCTAGAGGTGTAGCTCAGAGGTAGAACACCACTGGGTTTAATCCCCAGCACCAAAAAAAAGGGGGGGGACCCAATAGAAAAGTTAGCTGGAGCTGCCTCTTCCCTCTTGCTTCAGCCTTCAAAGTAGCCATGATGCCTGCAGCAACTATCTTGCAACCATGAAGGACAATCAAGGAAAACATAAGTCTATTGACTGATTCACGAAAGGAAGATCCCGGGAAGAAAGAGCACCCAGAGCCCTTATGACCTTGTTGAGCTGTCGAGCCTGACATCACTGGAGAGACTGTGGCCCTGAGTTAGGAAGGAGAGACTTTTGTCTGTATACTTCCTGGTATTTTTTAATTTCATTCTATGAACATGAATTGCTTATTCAAATAAAACTGCAATACCTGGGCTCCTATTAATGATTTAAACCAAAACATTTTTTGTCTATTTTTTTAGTGGATGTGTAATTTTAAAAAACACATAGTTTTTCGAGACCAGTCTCAGCAATTTAGCGAGACTCTCAGCTACTTTGAAAGACCATGTTTAAAAAAAATTAAAAAAGACCCTAGCCGGGCGTGGTGGCGCACGGGCTGAGACTGGAGGATACAGGTTTGCAGCCAGCCTCCGCTGCTTAGTGAGGCCTCCGCAACTTAGTGAGACCCGGTTTCAAAATAAAGTATAAAAAATAGGGCTGGGGTTGTAGCCCGGAGGTAGAATGCCCCTGGGTTCAATCCCCGGTACAGCAAAAAAAAAAAAAAAAAGAAAGAAAGACCCTGTTTCAAAAACAAAAAAAATAAAAAGGACTGGGGGTGTAGCTCAAAGGTAAAATGCCCCTAGGTTCAATCTCTAGTATCACATAAATAAATAAATAAATAAATAGCCGGGCGTGGTGGCGCACGCCTGTAATCCCAGTACTTTGAGAGGCGGAGACCGGAGGATCGGGTTCACGGCCAGCCTCAGCTCTCTCTCTCTCTCTCTCTCTCTCTCTCTCTCTCTCTTTCTACTTAGTGAGGCCCTCTGCAACTTCGTGAGACCCGGTTTCAAAATAAAGTATAAAAAATAGGGCTGGGGGTGTAGCGCGGAGGTAGAACGCTCCTGGGTTCAATCCCCATACCGTAAAATAAATAAATAAATAAATAAATAAATAAATAAATAAATAAATAAGTAAATAAATAAATAGAAAGCGAAAACAACAATAGAAAACACAATACAACGAAGTATATTATAGACAAAAGAGCCCTCTAAGCCTACCTTGGCCCTTCTCTAATTCATTCACAAATAATCCAAAATTTTGACTTATATTGTGCTTATAGAATAAAACTTTCTTAGTTTTAGAACACTGAAGCCTATGCCAAATGCTTTGAGTATTTACTATTCTATTTAAAAAAGACACTTGCAGCCCAGATGCTGATTTCATTTTTTTATTTTTAAATCAGTATCTATACTTATAGACTCGGGTTAAATTTCAAAGGCTAAGCCTGCTACGCTCCTTCTAAGATTCCAGACACTCTGGTCTCCAGCCATCACCATATGGAGAGCCCCGCGGGAAATGGCTGTGATCTTTGTTCCCTGCGTCGGTGTACATTCCTCACTGGGACACCAGGGGGCGCGAGCAGGGCCGGCTCTTGTTTTTCTTTAAATCTGAAATCGCAGTCCGTGCAGAGAATAACAAAAGCCCCGGAACACAGGGGCCTTGAGACAAAGGGACGAGGGGAAAAGGCTGCCCGCCCTGTTTTACTGGAGTCGAATTCGCTTCCTCTCTTCCCCCACCGCCTCCTCCCCGCCGTAAGGAACCAGAAATAAACAATTTAAGCTGCGAAATGAGGAAATCTTCGGCTAACAAAAAGCAGAGTAGAATAAAGCAGGCATCGCAGGACGAGGGAGGAGAGCGTCACAGGTGTGCATTGGGGCTGTTTTGCCTAATGTTAGCAACTATAAAAAACATCTTTCCTGTTTTCTTTTCCGAGCTCAAGAATAAACATATGAACATAGTAGAAAACAGAAAATACAGAAAAGTCAAAAAGGACAGATATCAACACATTCTAATCCAGATGTAGATTAACTTTATTTTCACCTATTTCTTTCCAGACTTTTAGAAAAATAGGACTTTACCTGCTGTTTTGTGCTGGTTTGTTTGTTTTTCCCCTCGTTTATTAGGTAATCAACTTCATTTTTTATCCATTAGTCCTGATTATGAAACTTTTCCAATCACGAGTTCATCACAAGTAGGAGAATGAGATATTTCAAAAGGGCCATGGGCCTTGCATACCAGATCTGTCTCCCATTTGAAACAGGAAATTTCCTGTTGCTTTGCATTTAGAAGAAGACCAAAGAAAAGAAATAGAAACTATGCCACCCCACCCCAAACAGGCAGAAGGATTCTGTCCTTCCCAGCAGGCTGAAGACTGTTCCCAAGGGGCTAAGGTCACTAGGGCCTCTGGGGCCTTTGATCCTCCCGGTGGGATTAGTGCTGGAGTCAGAGACTCACAGATCAACAGAGCTACTAATCCAGACAGGTCAGCAAGTGATCTGTGAGACAGGAAAAAAGTCAGGAACAGGGAGGTCATTGACCTGGAGGCTTGGGGCCAATGGCCAGCAGGCGGGTTTCTCAAAAGAGAGGAAGCTTAGCCCAGCATAGAGGCAGGTAGCCATAGGAAGGTCATGCCAAGATCTGATGCCCCGGGGGGCCTCCAGGCACCCCTAATCACTGAGCCCACACAGGGCCCTGCATTACAGCAACATAAAGGGAAAAGTGATGATGTTCTGGGCCATAAGATGTAGTTAAATCACTGGAGCAGTGTGGGCCTCAGTTTCCCTATCTTGTGTGATGGCATCTGTCATCTCTTCAAAGTCTGGGATTTTCCCCACCACTGGACCTCAGCATGCCAGGCAAGTGCTCTACTACTACACCCCCAGCCCAATCTGGAATTGTATGTGTGTGTCTCTGTGTGTGTGTGTGTGTGTGTGATATTAGGGATTGAACCCAGGGGCATTCTACCTCTGAGCTACACCTCCGGCCCAATTTTATTTTATTTTATTTATTTATTTATTTATTTATTTATTTATTTATTTATTTTTGCGGTCCCAGGGATTGAACCCAGGGGCGTTCTACCTCCGAGCTACACCCCCGGCCCTATTTTTTTTTATATACTTTATTTTGAAACCAGGGCTCACGAAGTTGCGGAGGGCCTCACTAAATAGCTGAGGGCTGGCCAAGAACCCGGATCCTCTGGTCTCTGCCTCCCAAGTACTGGGATTACAAGCGTGTACCACCACGCCCGGCCTCCAATTTTATTTTTTATTTGGAAAATAGGGTCTCACTAAATTGCTGAGGCCCTCACTAAGTTGCTGAGGCTGGCTTTGAACCTGCTATCCTCTGTCTCACCTTCCCAAGTACTGGGATTACAAGTGTGCGCCACCACGCCTGGCCCCAATCTGGAATTTTTAACTAAACCCAACCACAAACTGGGCATGATTGTGCACTCGTGTAACCCCAGTACTTGGGAGGCTGAGACAGGAGGATCACAGGTTCAAAGTCAGTCTTGGCAATTTAGCAAGGCCCTCAGCAACCTAATGAGACCCTGTTTTCAAATAAGAAATAAAACTGGAGCCAGGCATGGTGGCACATGCTTGTAATCCCAGTACTTGGAGGCTGAAGTAGCAGGATCACAGGTTCGAGGACAGCCTCAGCAAGTAGTGAGACTCTCATTAACCTAGCGAGACCCTGTTTCAAAATATAAATAAAATCGGGCTGGGGGTGTAGCTCAGAGGTAGAATGCCCCTGAGTTCAATCCCAGTACCACAAAAAAAAAAAAGAAAGAAAAATAAGAAAAGAAATCGGGCTGTGGGTATAGCTTGAGATAGAATGCCTCTGGGTTCAATCCCCAGTACCAAAAAAATAAAATTAAAAAAAAACCCAACCATGCATTATACCATTTCCTGCCTCTTGACACCCTGGCCCCCTAAGCAGCAGCCCTTCTACTTGCTATTTCCCAAATCCCCACAAACTCTTTCACAAGCTCTGAGCCTTTGCATCAGTGTTTCCCTCTTATCTGGATGCTGGAAAATTCTTCCCCCTTCTTTAAAGTTCTTCATCATCCTTTGGAGGCCCCACTGAGAAGTGGACCTTTGACCACCCCAGTCCTTCCACCTCTGCAACTCCACAGTAGTTTGTACACACTTCCACTGCTTTCTACACTGTGGCTTTAACCTTCCTGTGCCTGTTTCCTCATTGTAAAAGAGCGAGAATTATGGTACCAAGCTCATAGGACTAATAAAGATTAAATGGCTCTTTTTTTTTTTTTTGCAGTACTGGGGATTGAACCCAGGGGCATTCTACCTCCCAGCTACACCCCCAGCCCTATTTTTTTTCCTTTATTTTGAAACAGGGTCTCACTAAGTTGCAGAGGGCCTCACTAAGTAGCTGAGACTGGCTGAGAACCTGCCATCCTCCTGTCTCAGCCTCCCAAACACTGTGATTACAAGCATGCGCCACCATGCCCGGCAAATGGCTAATATTATATAAAGCACTTACACAGAGTAGGGTCTCAATAAGCATGAACTATGCATCCACTGCAGAACTTAACAAATTATAATTACCAGCCAAAAGGTCCACCTTCCCCATGAAATTCAAGTTCCTTGAGAGTAGGAAGTGAGGCTCTTTTTTTTTTTTTGTCCCCAATGCCTAGATTCATGCCTGGCACAAAGGATAAATTAATAAAGGTTAGGTTTTTGTTTGTTTGTGTAATGAAGAGGGAAAGAAAAGACTGAAGTATTGATTGAACTGTAGGGGGACAGACTTTTGCTTTTCAGTTTTAACTTTAAGTTATTGTAGAAATAAATTACGTGAGGAGCCGGGCGTGGTGGTGCATGCTTGTAATCCCAGTTCTTGGGAAGATGAGACAGGAGGATTGCAGGTTCACAGCCAGCCTCAGCAACATGAGACCCTCTGCAACTTAGACCCTGTTTCAAAATAAAACATGAAATAGTGCTGGGGGTGTAGCTCAGAGGTAGAATGCCCCTGGGTTCAATCCCCAGTACTGCGAGCTGAGCATGGTGGCGAACGCCTGTAATCCCAGTACTTGGGAGACTGAGACAGGATCACAGGTTGAAGGAAAGCCTGAGCAAGTAGTGAGACTACTAGTCAACCTAGCAAGACCCTATTTCAAAATAAAAATAAAACAGGGCTGGGGGTGTAGCTTGAGGTAGAATGCCCCTGGGTTCAATCCCCAGTACCACACACACACACAAAAAAAAATCCCCAGTACTACACAAACACACAAACAAATTAGGTAAGGAAAGAATGAAGTATGAGCATTCCCAATAGTTTTTTAAATTTTTTCCTTCTTTAGTAATATAAACATGTACCCATCTAAGTTTGTCTTCCAGGCCCAAATCATAAACATTTACTCTTGAAAAAAATTTCTTTTGGTATTGGGGATTTAACCCAGGGTCATTCTACCTGACCTACATTCCTCCCAGCCCTTTTTTATTTTTTATTTTGAAACAGGGTCTCGATAAGTTGCTGATGCTGTCCTTGAACCTGTTATCCTCCTGACTCAGCCTCCCAAGTACTGGGAATTCAGGCGTGCACCCCCCCACCCCATCCGGCTCACTTCTGAATTTTAACATTTATGGAGGGCTAGTTCCCATTATTGCTTGGAAAATTTTGAGTTTATAGATGTAAATAATATTTCTGTGAATGAATGATAATAGAATCCAAAAACCAACCAACAGCAATTTAGACTCTGTTCAGTTATGGGGGAAGAGGGAAAGGAAGAAAAAAGGTTGGGTAATAAGCTGACCAAAGTTCTTGTTTACTTTATGTTCAAAGGTTGAGTTGAGGAAATAAGAATAATAGAGAAAAAAAGAAACACAAAAAAAGAAGGAATTAGGTCTTGTATGCTCTATTTAAAACTTTTTCATGGGTTTTGGCTACATTTAGGATAAAACCAAAAGTTCTTTAATAGACTGAAAGACAAGACACAACTTCAGAGAAGATATTTGCAAAAGATATATCTGATGAGAAGCCTGGTGATCAAAATATTTAAAAGCTTTCCAAACTCAATAATAAGCAAACAATCCAGTTTTATTTTATTTTTTACTTATTTATGTGTGTGTGTGTGTGTGTATTGCTGAGGATTGAACCCAGAGTCATTCTACTTCAAAGCTACACCCCCAGCCCTATTTTTTTATTCTTTATTTTGAAACAGGCTCTCACTAAGTTGCTAAAGCTGGCCTCAAACCTGCGATCCTCCAGTCTCAGCCTCCCAAGTACTGGGATTACAGGTGTGCACCACTATGCCCAGATCCCAATTTTAAAAATAAGCAAAAGATTTGAATGCCTAAATGAGTCCAGAAAAAGATGTTCAACATCATTAATCATTAGGAAAAGCATTTTAAGATGCAATGAGATGTTGCTACACACCTGTTAGAATAAATCAAATCAGCCGGGCGTGGTGGCGCACGCTTGTAATCCCAGTACTTTGGGAGGCGGAGACCGGAGGATCCGGGTTCGCGGCCA
>PVJS01062198.1:0-10798 GCA_004027185.1 Glis glis | reverse complement strand
AATGGATTACAAAATTATGGGAAATACACACAATGGAATTCTACTCAGCAATAAAGAAGAACAAAATAACAGCATTTGCAAGAAAATGGAAAGATCTGGAGAACATTATGTTAAGTGAGATTAGCCAATCACAAAAAAAGAAGGGACATATGTTTTCATTAATATGCGCAACTTAGGGAGTAGTGGGGACACAAAAGGGGCTCCAATGACAAGGGAGAACCCTCAGTGGTGCAAGGGAAGGGGTACAAGGGAAGGGGAAGGGTAAGAAAGAAGTGAATCTATGGAATTACTGTCATAAACAATGTGTATATATGAGATTATACCAACATCATTCTCAGTGCTACATGTGTGGGGGGAGGCGGGGGAGAGGGACACCAAGAGCTGTGTGCATGTATGTGAACAACAAACTGATACTCATTGTGATGTGAGACTACAATGCAACAAAAAAAACATAAAAAAGTAGGAAACTAAACCCAAAGATTTAATCTAAGTCAGAGAAATAATATTATATAGAAATGACTATCAGCTATTATTAGGAAATGATGAAGGTGGACTAAGAGAATAATAAAAATCAGAAGCGGATAAGACTTAGGATAGGTTTTTAAATACTTGACATTGCTCCAACAAAGAAGCTTTTATGTTTTATTGTCTAAGAGCAGTAACTCTTAAATAATTCTATTTAAATATTTTAAAAAATCAGACATTTCTATTTTAAGTTTACCCCAGAAGAGATATGACATATACATTCTTAGATTTAATTCCATATTTAGTCAAAAATTTTAAAGTTTATTTTTATAATAATGTACAATATGATCCATTGGCACCATGCAGTTCATTAGCAGACTTTTTCTTATGTTTTATAGCTGTAGAATCAAAAATATGTTTTCTATTAAAGGATTCTTTAACTTCTGGCTCCTTGAATAAAATTTTGATTGCCTTCCAAATAATAAATAAATAAATAAATAAATAAATAAATAAATTAGGGTTGGGGTGTAGCTCCGAGGTAGAATGCCCCTGGGTTCAATTCCCAGGACCACACACACACAAACAAAAAAAAAAAAAAAAAAGAAGGCTGAAGCTAGATAATTTAGTCCAGCCATGTCAATTTCCATAGTCTTATGTGTTTCTCCTTAATAAGGTTTATTTTTACCTTATTCAAGAGAACTAATTATTTAGTTTTAAGAGGGCTTTACTCTTTCAGTGAGACATAAGCTGAGAGTAGATTTATTGGTAAGCCATTTTATTGGAACTATGAATGGACAGTAAAAATGTATATTAACAGATATTTCTTCTCTAAAATTGACCACACTTTCCGCTTAACATATATCATTTTATTTCTTTAAACAATAAAAAGCGAGAATGGGGTTCATGCTATAGAGAATGAATGCCTTTTAAGTTAAGACTTCTCATTTTCATACTGACAAATAATGCAAGCATGCATCATATGCTTTTTTTTACGTGTCCCCATAAGAATGTCATTGTGTAAATGCAAACAGATCTTATGTTATATTGCCAAAAAGAAGGACATAGGTAAAGTTTTGCACACAAAAGACAGGAACTAAATCAAGAGTCCTATCAATTGAATCCTCATATTTGTCAAAGAACAACACCTGAGGATATCATTATCATTTAATGCATGAATCACACTCTACTTGGCTCTTCTGGGGAAGACATGCTAGGGTGCATTCAAGTTAGACATAGGCTTGGTCGAGTCATCAGTGCGAATGGCAGGGCCATCCCTCTGTGAGGGCTTCATGAGAAGAAATCTTAATGGATGCACTTGAAGTTACTATAAAGTGGTCTTCAATTCCTCATGAGCCCTTTTTCTCTTCTCTCCTCTGTTAAAAAAATGTCATTCCTCAAAGAAATCTATTATAGAAATTATTTGTGCATCTTTCTTTCTCTCTCTCTCTCTCATGTGTGTGTATGTGTGTGTGTGCGTTGTGTGTGTGTGTATGTGTATGTGTGTATGTTACTGGGGATTGAACCCAGGGGCATTCTATCTTTGAGCTACACCCCCAACCATTTTTTCATTTTTTCAAATTTTGAAACAGGGTATCACTAGGTTGCTTAGCGTCTTGCTAAACTGCAGAGGCTGGCCTCACACCTGCAATCCTCCTCTTTCAGTCTTCTAAGTACTGAGATTACAGGCACGTGCCACCATGCCTGGTTTGTTCATCTCTTAGCTGGAATCCCTTACTAAAGATTTTTGCAGTGAATACTGAATGTGTAGATGAATATATGTTCAGGATCTGTTACATGGTGTAAGATTGTTTTAATGCAGTTATCCTGGAAATTTCTTGGTTTCAGCAATGAAAGTCCTACATCCTGAGAAACCTCTCAGTCCTGGGCAAACGAAGACAATTGTTCACTCCAGTGGAAGATATAATGACTGCGATGGGGGATGATTCTAGAAGCCCAAATGGAAGAAAGAGGAGGACCAAGGACAAGCAAGTGAAGGACAACTCCTCAATTGTTAAGAATCCTATGTATTATAATCTCTGATAGCAAACTGTAGCCAATATCTATGTGGCTTACTTCACAAAGCTACTCCGAAAGTCTGTTGTAAAGAAGAATTTTACACTTCCTAGGAGCACAGCAGAGACCACACAAATGGGCAGTGCTATTTTTGTTACCCTTATTGTCAACAATTGAATAAATATATTAGAAATATTAATTTAGAAAACATTTATGAAGAAGATGGTGGTTATTTTTGCAGGTTGCTTTCATTGATGAGAATTAATGAAGTTGGCTGTATGCACTATTTTCTAATATAAGCTGAATGTGTAAATGCATTTTTGATTTTAACATATTTCAGGGAATTTATTCTAGTTCATATTATTTAATTATTTGAAATTAAATGTAATATTATTGAACAGTACAAGGAAAAAAATCAGGTTCAACCTATTTCTTAGAATTACAGCAACCTATGAAAAATTCCTTTTAAAAAAGGATTACAGAAAATTTAACTTTTCATCTTTCTAATTAAACACCATTATGCATTTGCACTTGTTGTTTATGAAGCACATGTACTATTACTGAAATTGCTGTGTGAATTTAGGAAACTGATGAAAATTAAGCTCATAAAAATTCAATACCGTGAAACCTAAGTGTGGAATATATAGTTAGGGTGTAGCTTTTCAGAAAAACCACATTAAGCTTTAAGAAAAATGACATTTAGTTTTACTCACTAATTTTAAAAGAAACTGTTTCCTTTGAGTAAACATGTAGCTCTTCTGTTTTCAGAGCTGAAGTTAAAATAATTCTGTTATTAAAATATCAGGACAGGCTTAAGGTCATGGGGAAGGATGAGGTGAAAGTTCTTAAGAGAATTGAGATAACTAAGCAGTTTCCTCTACAGCAATACCATTGTGTAACCTCATTTTGAATGTTCAATGTGGAGTCATGCAGAACTGAGTAGAAAGCTGACAGGATTTAGGGAATAAGATCTTCTGTGATGAAGTAGACTTGGACAGTTTAGTTTTATAAAATACATTTTTTCCAACATAAACTGCAAAATGCATGAGAAGTAAAATTCTTGCTATGCTTACTATTTTGCTAGACAATGCGAATAGATGACTTGGTGATTCTGTCGTCTAAGAGCGACACAGGTGCTATGTGAAGGATTGTTTAAGTGACTGTGAAGTAATGTATGGCTCTTCCTTTTTATTAGGGACTGGGTTAAAGGTGAAAATTGCCAGACAAGCTATATAATAATTAAAGAAAACCTCGAAGCTTTGAGGAAAGAGGTGTATTTTTAGTTATTCTATATTTTCTTCATGCAGTCTTAAAGTTTTATTTTCCATATTTAAGCTTTTAAAGAGGAAAGAGAAGCCAAATATAGTGGCACACGCCTGTAATCCCAGTATGTGGGAAGCTGAGACAGGAGGATCACAGGTTTGAGACCAGCCTCAGCAACTAAGACTGTGTTTCAAAACAACAATGCCAGGCATGGTGGCGCATGCTTTTAATCCCAGTACTTGGTATGCTGAGAGAGGAGGATGAAGATGGCAGGTTCAAGGACAGCATCAGCAAGTAGTAAGACTCTCATCAACCTAGCAGCCCCTGTTTCAAAATAAAAATAAAAAAGAGGACTGGAGTTATAGCTTGGGTTCAATCTCCAGTACCACAAAACAACAACAAAAATTTTAAAAGAGCTAGGGTGTAGTTCAGAGGTAGAATGCCCCCAGGTTCAATTCCCAGTACCACAAAGAGAGAGGGAGAAAGAGAGAGAGAGACAGACAGACAGACAGACAGAGAGAGAGAGAGAGAGATTCTCCTAAGAAAAGAAAGAAAATATTGCAGGAAGAGAAAATATGCCTCTTTGTCAACTCTAAGAAGATTTAATCATTAAAACTGTTGAAATATTTCTCTTTCCTATGGACTAGGTATAGACCTCATTTATTCATTATTCACATTATTCATTTATTCAGCCTAGACCCTCTGCTAAGTGTATTCTACACAAGCTTATTGAATATTCACAATAGCACCTAGATAAAAAAATATTAGTATTGATATTTATCAGGTGAGGAAAGTACCTGGAAATGTTTTAATTTCACAAAAGTTATGCATGTAGTAAATAGAGTAGAAATGATTTAAAGTAAGCCTTATTTTTTTCCAGTGCAAACTCTTTTTAACAATTTTATTTGATTTCTTCTTTGGTTCAATCAAGACAGTCAGGGACAAGGAAAGGCTGTTCTTCCTTTGGGTAGAAAATAGAATTTGTAAGCCGGGCGTGGTGGCGCACGCTTGTAATCCCAGTACTTTGGGAGGCGGAGACCGGAGGATCCGGGTTCCGCGGCCAGCCTCAGCTCTCTCTCTCTCTCTCTCTGTCTCTCTCCCTGTCTCTCTCTCTCTCTCTACCTAGTGAGGCCCTCTGCAACTTCGTGAGACCCGGTTTCAAAATAAAGCATAAAAAATAGGGCCAGGGGTGTAGCGCGGAGGTAGAACGCCCCTGGGTTCAATCCCTGGCACTGCAAAAAAAAAAAAAAAAAATAGAATTTGTTTACTTCTCAAGTTCCCTTAATATTGATTCTATTAGGTTCTATAGCAATAGCACTGGATACATGAATTTTAATATGACCTAAGACTTAGTATAATGCTGTTGTAACTTATTTCATTGGCCACAATGTGATTTCTACAAAATCTGAATTTGGAAGACCAAGTCAACCGCTTATTTAGGTGCATATCCATAAGGTCTAGCACAATGCCAAGCACATAGTAGATATCCATGACATACATTTTGGAAATTTCAATAAATATATAAAGTAGTGCTGGTCAGAGAAGGCAGTTCAGGACATCTTGCTACTTTCTCTCTCTACTTATGTTTCTCTTACTCATCTTGTCAGACAAAGCAATTCTTTTACATTTTAGAACCTTTTCTTGTTATCGCTTTTTGGGGAAGATTTCTCTGAACAATCCCAGCTATCAGTACACCTTATATATCTTGCACACAGTACAACTATCCCACATGGCTTACTATATTTTAGGAACAAGAAGTCGAGAGCCTTGGACCCACCATCAGAGAAACTTGATTTGCATCCAGGCACCTTCATTTCCTAGTCCAGTGACCTTGTGTAAATTACTACTTTGAGCCTTGGTCTACCCATCCATCATTCTTTCCTCCCTATGCTTATTTGGAGGATTAAATTACCTAGAACTTGTCGATGGAAACATTAGAGGCAGTGGTCGCAGTAAGTTTCTTATCTGAATCTCAAGACAGATATGAACTAGGAAGCTATCGTTTCAGGCTGTCTGATAGAATATTCGATGATGGACACATTCTGTATCTCTTCTGTTCAATATGAGCAACAAAAGCCATTTGTGGAAATCGTGTACTTTTAAGTATGGTTATTGAGAAAAAGGAAGTGAATCTTCAATTTTATTAAATTAATGTAACTTTAAACACCTATGCACGACCACTGGCTACCATGTTGGACTAGCACCTTTATAGGACAAAAGTATATACATTGAGTTTAATTCCTAGTGTCTAGCACAATATTACACAATACCAAACAAATTCTCTAGATTACCCTCCAGAGTGTCAGAAAATAAAACAAAACAAGACACTTGGTATGATGATCAAGAAAACATAGCATCCTCTACAACAAATTGGATTTCCATCTTTTTTTGTTAGAACTCCCCTTGAATGCAATTGATCTTCAGTAATTTCAAATTACAATCAGTATTCACACTTTTCCCAACTGTCTCTGTTCTATAAAAGTCTTTCTTTTTGGAAACCCTTTAATGGCTCACTAGCAAATTCCATAAATTTCACTGACACACTTTAAGTCTTAGAAAAAATGGAAGACCCAACATGATGATTAGCTTTCCAAGAGGAATTATCCCATTAGCTGGACTTGGAATTAAAATCTAGCTTGCATTTTTAGCTGAGCAGTCTCAGACAGATTGCTTAAAGTGTCTGAAATTCAGGTTTCTTTCACACAAAGTGGACACCAGCATTTTATGTTCTGTGAGGAGTCTTGGAGAAAACAAACTCAGCTATGTTCTATGGATTGAAGAAGATCAGAGAGAAGAAAACTCATGGGTGATATCTTTCCTCTGAGTTTCATTATTTCTCTCTGCACATACCCCGCACATGACAGATGCTCAAAGAATTTCCTTATTGTCATATAATCTAATCAGCATCTCCATCCAGTTCTCCCAATGGTCAAGTGTTCTCTCTCTCTCTCTAAGAATATTTTAATATCTTCCTTGATAAAGCACCTGATGAGAAAATTTATGTTTTCCTCTGCTGTGGGTTCTGACTCTGCAGTATCATGTGCCCTATTCCTATAGGTAAAATTATTTTCTAAGTGAACTTCTCTGATTTTTCCCCACTGCCAGTTCTCTTTGTCTGATCTTTATTTTCTTTTCTGTGGGGTGTTATCTTTTCCAGATGAACAGAAGGAGGCAGAGACGGGAGGGGATTAATATAATTAAAGGGTCTATCTTGGGTTAGAATGGCATCTAGTAATCTGTAAAACATCAATTAAACTTCTCAACAACTTAATTTTCACCAGAGCACAAAGATCTGTGCCTTAGAGAAGTGGCAAGATCATTCCTCCAAGGTACCCCCGCCAATGGGAAGTGGAGCCCCACCTGTTACCCCGGAGCCCGTGGCTCTTTCCACTTGGATACACTGCTTTTTACCTAAATCTCCCTGCACTAGAGTCGCCATCAGGCTCTCTTCCAGAGCCAGGCAGCTGAGTAGTCCAGGCAGAGGGAAGGAAACAAAGCCAAGCATCTCAGCAGGAGGAACGATAATAACCTGACTTAGATTTAAATAATGATAACCCCTCAGGGGAAGGTTCCTAGCCTGGAGAGTGATTATGCAAATGAACTCTGTGTATATTTCTGAAAGCAACATTTTGAATGGAAACCAAACACTTTCACTGGATTCAGTGTTGATGACTATTTTAAGCTGGCTTCGCAAAATAACATTCCACTGTGCCTGCCTTTTCTCCCTTTTTCAAAAACACACAGCCAAGGGGAAAGGGCAAGTGAGCTAACATTTAATGAGTCCTCTAATTTGTCACGCACAGCCTTAGGCACTTTTACATATGCTATTTTATTTAATCCTAACAAACACCCTGCGTAATAAGTTTTGCTAGCCCTGTGGATTTTTTTTTAAGAAAAGAAACAAGATTATATAAATATATATATAAAGTAATTAATTGTCTTTTGTATACCTAGAGCAGAAATTTTATGTGAACAATATTTAACATTTTCAATGACAAAAAAATGTAAGCCTGTCAGGGGTGACCGGACCATTCCTCAACTCAGGAACTCAGTATAGGGTGTGTGGGGGGGTCCTTAGCTAATGTGATGGAAAAGAATTTCATCACGTGCCAGCCAGAGACATAGACAGAGGTTTATTTAAGAAAGTAGGAAATACACATTCAAAGGAGAATTCAGGCCATCCCAAGAGGGAGTGAGACCTCTTGGGGAGTGCAGGGCTCTTTTCTTATAGGGGACTTTCGGGAGGGGTGGGCTAGAGGAGGTAGGTGAGGAAGATCTTAGTCCAGTAGTCTGGAGGCAGTTTCTGGTGGTCTGGTCAACTTTAGGGTCCTCAGGTTGATTGAGGTCTTTATTATCTGATTAATAGATAAGCTAGAGAGTGTCCTAAATTACAGGTTTTTCAAGTTATCATATCTGTCTTGTTAACAATGCACAGGGCAATTATAGTTTCTTTCAGTTAACTCTAGAATGTACAGATTTCCCAGAAATTTGGGAGAGACAAGCCTGGGAAAGTGAATGGGTTTGGGAAGTAAAGGTTGAGGCACTTTAGCACCAGGTTCTTATATTAAAGTTATATTTTACTTTTCCTTTCTGTCTGTCCCCTTTCTACCTATTTATTTCTTCTATCCTACATCAAGCCTACCCTCATCTTAATACTGAAAACTAGTAAAAGAATGAAACAAGGAAAATTATACAATCACTTCTCTTAGAAATACAGACACAAAATTCCCTTCAAAATATCAAACCAAGCTGGGCGTGGTGGTGCACACCTGTAATCCCAGTGCTTGGGAGGCTGAGACAGGAGAATTGCAGGTTTGTGACCAGCCTCAGCAGCTTAGCAAGGCCCTCCTCAATTTAGCAAGATCCTGTTTCAAAATAATGAAATAAGAGGTGTGGTGGCACCCACCTATAATCCCAGTACTTGGGAGGGTGACATAGGAGGATCACAGGTTTGGGGACAGCCAGCCTCAGCAATGTAATAAGACTTTCAGCAACCTAGCAAGACCCTGTTTCAAAACAAAAACATGGCCGGGCGTGGTGGCGCACGCTTGTAATCCCAGTACTTTGGGAGGTGGAGACCGGAGGATCCGGGTTCGTGGCCAGCCTCAGCTCTCTCGCTCTCTCTCCCTCTCTCTCCCTCTCTCTCTCTCTCTCTCTCTTTCTCTCTCTCTCTCCTTAGTGAGGCCCTCCGCAACTTCGTGAGACCCGGTTTCAAAATAAAGTATAAAAAATAGGGCCAGGGGTGTAGCGCGGAGGTAGAACGCCCCTGCGTTCAATCCCCGGTACCCCCCCCAAAAAAAAAAAAAAAAAACCATGAAAAGGGCTGGGATATAGTTTGGAGGTAGAATATCCCGGGTTCAGTCCCCAGTATCACACACACACAAACACACACACACAAATCAAATGAAATATGATGACATGTTTAAAAGATTCTAATATGAGTAAGTAGTTTTTATTCCAAAAAATTAAAAACATGATTTATTCCAAAGAAAATGTACTAGTATAATTCATCATAATTACCTATCAATGGGAAAATATAATCAGTAGGTTTAAAAAGGATATTTAACAAGTGTCAACATGAAGTTATGGTTTTAGAAATAGAAAAAAAAGCTTATCTTTACCCTTAAAAATAAATAGAAGAAATTGTCCTCATTGGATGATGAAGCATATTTTCTTTATGATTTCTAATAAATAAAAGATTCTACTTCATTGCTTCTATGCAACAAGGTATAGATAAATTGCAGGAAAGTTAAAATAAGACAAAAGAAAATAGCATTACGATTGGTAAGACAGAAACAAACTCAAGCACACACACAACTTTCTACAGCTCATATGGTTCTTTCTTCCTTGAAAATCATTTCAGCCGGGCGTGGTGGCGCACGCTTGTAATCCCAGTACTTTGGGAGGCAGAGACCGGAGGATCCGGGTTCGCGGCCAGCCTCAGCTCTCTCTCTCTCTCTCTCTCTCTCTCTCTCTCTTTCTCTCTCTGTCTTTCTCTCTCTCTCTCTACCTAGTGAGGCCCTCCGCAACTTCGTGAGACCCAGTTTCAAAATAAAGTATAAAAAAATAGGGCCGGGGGTGTAGCGCTGAGGTAGAATGCCCCTGGGTTCAATCCCCAGTACCGCAAAAAAAAAAGAAAATCATTTCATATTAAAAATTCTGATCATTCGATCAGAGTGCTGCAACCCCCTCTCTACATACAGAGAGTTGTAGCAATCTGATTCTAAATTATTTGAACAAAATGAGGGCGCTCAGAAAGATTTCTGGATGAATTACCAGAAAATAATAATTTGCATCCTTTTTGTAGCAACAAAAATTAAGTTAATAAAGTGCTATTTTAAATGTCTACAGAAGCAATAGCAGTATATGAATAAAGCTAGAAGAGATTGCGAGGTCTTTAGGAAGAATATCAAAACCAGTTAATGAAAGGCAGTAAGATCTGCAAAACAAATGACAAAACATACCATATTTATGGAGAGGAGGACTGTATTATAACTATGGTGATGCTTCTCAAATAACCTGCATATTTGATTGAAATGCCACTCAGTATCATAAAACCCATCTTTATGTGGACACTGACAAATAGTCCCAGATGAACCAATTTTAAAGTAGCCAAGATACTTTAAAATTTTTTTGAGGTACTGGGGATTGAACCCGGGGCATTCTACCTCTGAGCTACACCCCCAGCCCTATTTTTTATTCTTTATTTTGAAACAGGGTCTCACTAAATTGCGAAAGGCCTCACTAAGTAGGTGAGACTGACCGCGAATCTGTGATCATCCTGTCTTAGCTTCCCAAGTACTGGGATTACAAGCGTGCGCCACCATGCCCGGCTTACTTTAAAAGTTTAATATAGAAGATTAAGACTTTCTGTAATCTAAAATATCAAAACATAGTTATTTTGGCAGAATGGATAAAATGATAGGACCTAGACAGAAATCCAAGGACATTTGGAGTTTCATCAAATGTCAAAGGGAAAGAATGAGCCATTCACTAAATGGAAATTGGGGCAAAATGTAGACTCAAAGAAAGAAAACTGAATAATAAAGGTTTAAGA
>PVJS01062197.1:0-10798 GCA_004027185.1 Glis glis | reverse complement strand
CTCTCTCTCTCTCTCTCTCTCTACTTAGTGAGGCCCTCCGCAACTTCGTGAGACCCGGTCTCAAAATAAAGTATAAAAAATAGGGCTGGGGGCATAGCGCGGAGGTAGAATGCCCCTGCATTCAATCCCCGGTACCGCAAAAAAAAAAAAAACTTTCCCAAAAACCAAACTGCCAATGGAAATATTTTTATGCATGTGGAAAAAAAGATACCTGGAGTGATCAGATTCTTCTTATCCGTTGGTTATGCTCAATTCACTCTACCAGCTGAAGATGAGCTTACCTTATCAGCAACGTCCACCCTGGCCTTGTGATCCAGCAAGAAATTCACTGCAGATAAATGATTTCCCCCCACTGCGAAATGCAGGGCTGTGCGGTTCATCTGAAGAAACATAGTTTGTGTTCTTAGTCATCTGATCATTACTGGACCTTTTTAGGATTCCTGTTTCTTGAACAGCCATACTTTTCTATACTTTCCTATTATTTGTAATTTAATTATTTGGCTCCACTCTTTGCCTTTCTCTTTGAAAGTTAAGAGAACTGTGTCCAGCAGACCCTGGCCTTCATCTAGTATCAGATGACATCAGAGAATTTGGCAATCCACTGAAGGATGTGCCCCAGGCTGCAACCATCGCATAACTACCATGTAGCAATATAATAGATTTCATTCAGAGAATAAAATTGTATTTTCCTCTGTGTAGGCAATCATTAATAATGACAATTTTGCCAGGCTCAGTGGCATGTGCCTGTTTCAAAAGCTGAAAAAATTTTAAAAAGGGCTGGGGGTGTAGCTTGGAGGGAGAATGCCGCTGAGTTCAATCCCAGTAAAAATAATGACAATTATTATTATTATAAATTGTTTCTGCTCAGTGTATATATTAGTTAGCTTTCCATTACTATGACAAAATACTTGAGATAATCCACTTATAAGGAGAAAAGATTTCCCTTGCCTCATAATTTCAGAGGTGTTGGTCCATGGTTACTTGGCTTCAATGTTTTGGGGCCTGTAGCAAGCAGAACATCATGGCAAGGAGTGCATGGTGGAGCAAAGGTGCTCACCTCATGAGCACCATGACCTTACTTCCTTCCAGTAGGCCCCACCTCTTAAAAGTTTCACCACCTACAAATGGTGACAGAGATTGGAAACCAAGCCTTCAACACATGGCCTTTAGGGGACATTTAAGATCCAAACCATAACTGAATATATATTGATAATACACAGCAAAAATTTTTTCCTAGATGTCCATTCCATTCATTTTCTTTCTCCTGTAATTTTTTCACTGTAAATTACATGAAAACAAATAAATTGCTGAGAAGGAAGGAAGGAAAAAAGGAAGGAAGGAAGGAAAAAAGGAAGGAAGGAAGAAAGGAAGGCTATTATCTTTGCTTAAAAGGAAAGCAAAGATGGTACTCCTGGTGTGCCCAGTGACAGTCTAACACACTTCAGACAATGGATGTTTTGCTTATAAGTAATTACATATCATATTTCTCATATTCTAGACATTGTTTGAGCTTCCAAAGAAGATGCCTGGGCATGAGTACACTATTCTTTGCTTCATAAAAATAATCACAAAAAATTATAACTGTTTAAATTAAATATTTGGTTTCTTTGGGAGTGAATCCACTGATAAGTTGATAAAACATGAGTCATCTGGACGTTGTCTGCAATCTAGAGCTTCATGCTACCATGTCAGGTTTGGGCTAATAAGCTCCCCTAACTAACTTCATTTGTGCAAGTCAAAGTCACATCCAAGATACTTCAATAATACCACTTATATTTTTTTAATCTCTATTATCAAAGATTTCAAGAAACTACAAGAACCATGTCAGCAATGTGCTATAAACAGAACTAAACAGATGTCATTAGAAAGAATAACACAAGAGTTTACAATAACTTGCCACACTGACTATAAAGTATCCTAGATTATACTAGCTCTCCTAGTATTTTAAAATTAAAAACATGGCTTAAAATGTCAGAACTTTTATATGTGGAAAATTTTTAAATGGCTATGAATGCATATTAGAAACTATTTCCTGCTACTTGGAAAAATGACTTGTTTCACTTATTCAACAACTAATCTTCCACAGTCATAATAATCTTTTTCTTTTTCTTTCTTTTTTTTTTTTTTTGGTACTGGGGATTGAACCCAGGAGCATTCTACCTCCAAGCTACACCACCAGCTCTTTTTATTTTTATTTTGAAATAGGATCTCACTAAGTTGTTGAGAGTCTCACTAAGTTGCTGAGGCTGACCTCAAACCTGCGATCCTCCCAAGTACTGAGATTACAGGCATGTACCACGATGTCCAGCTTCATAGTCACATGGTCATAATAATTTTACAGGATATATATCCATGAATATCTTTGAAAGTATACAAATACTACCTTTGAAGATTCTTGCTTATTTCTTCTTTTTTCCCTCCCTTCTGCCTTTTCTTCTTTCCTCTATTCCTTCCTTTCTTGATTAGTTTCCTTTTCTTTTGTCCCTCAAATTGTTATGCTATAAAATTTTGCTGCTTTTCTACTACATGAATACTATATACACCCATAACACATCACACACACCACACACACACACACACACACACACACATACACACACACACACACACACACACACACACACACACATACACACAACTGCTAAGCATCCTTCCACTGCATGTGATGCATGACTTCAGACTCTATAGTTTGTTTTCTATGACCTTACTGCCTGGGAAAGAGGCAGGTTTTGTGGAGCCTGAATTTAGACTATCTAAGGAGTCTTCTTTAAAGCCAGAGTCAAAAGATAACTCACTGCAGTTAAGCTTTCTTAGTTTTCCAGATTTTGTAAAAATCATATAACCATGTAACATATTTCCAGACCCCTCCCAGTGCCTTAGAAAGGGCCTGGACACATAGGTGCCCTGAAGCTTATGCTTCATTTACCATTAAATTCACCCCTGCCATCTCCATCTTGGACCACTCCATAGATCATCCTAAGCAACTGGCACAGCCCCCAACCTGTTCACTTTGATAAACCCTGCCTCGAGGGGCTGCCAGGAAATCCTCACAAGCATCAGGGAAAGCATATGTCGGCAGTGTACTTCTCTCCCAGAGCCCAGCCACTAGAACAGAAAGTGAGGAAGGGCCAGGTTTCAGAAAAGGTCTCATTGCCCAACATGCAGACGCTCATATTCCAAAAGCAGTAAACTGAAAACCCACACACTCCTTTGGATTTTAAATTTGGAAAAACCCAACCACAAAGGACATCATTGGAAAGAAAACAACCTAGATTGTGTAGGAAAAGATATTCTGCCTTTCCAGAATATGTGAGGCCAAACTGACCCACAGGCTACAATCTAGGGCCAAGACCCTGACAGTGGGCTCCACTGCCCACCCACATACTTTGCACAGATGTGCATAATGACCCTGCACACTTCCCCTCTCAAAAGATAAATTAAAACGCCCAGAGCCTATTCTACTGCTTGATTCCACCTTTAGCTTACGCACCCTGGAATTACCAACAAAGGAGAGCTCCCACGTCTCATCCAGTCCAATCTTAAATTATTACTATTATTCCATTTGCAGTCGTCATTTGTCATATTTGTGACTTCTACTCACATCGTTCACAGCGTTAATGTTGACCTTCTTTTCAAACAGCTTCTCCATAAGATCCAAATTATTGCTTTTAGCAGCATTCTGAAAGCTTCTCTCCTTTGGCAGCACTGAAAGCAAGCAAGCAGGCATGACTGAGGGAACTGAAGGAGCCACAGAGGAAGCACCCTGCATGTGGCATGCTACGACTCTAAAAACTTGAAATGACATTCCTGAGTCTCTCACGTGCTGCTATTCAGGACGTGGGAACATCGCTTCAATATTTTATAAAGCTGTAGTATCAAGAGTCCACCTTTTCCTCACACCACAAGTGTTTTCCCACCATTAACATTTCCTGGCCTCAAACAAAACAGCATTCATAAGGACCACCCTGAAGTCAGCAATGTGGTCTGTGGCTTAGGAGGTCAGAGGGTGGCCACAGACTTCCCAGGGGACATTGTTGGTAAAAAGTGTGTGCAAGATTAGGCGGGGAGGCATCCAAATGCTCACACCGCTTGCAAAGATAAAACTGTTGTTTGTAGAACTCTGTACAGATGCCGGACCTGCAGGAACAAAACCTTAAAATGCAGTCCATCATATAAATGTACATGAAGGCCAACATGGATAAATGCATTTTATTCTCATTTATATGAAAGGACATAAAAGTAGATTCACACCGACTGTATATACTATGTACCACACACATATACACATTCAAATGTCAGGCTTTGCTGGGCATGTTGGTGCATACCTGTAATCCCAGTACTTGGGAGGCTGAGACAGGAGGATCGCGGGTTTGAGGCCAGCCTTAGAAACTTAGGGAAGCCTTAAGCAACCTTGTGAGACTCTGTTTCAAAACAAAAAATAAAAAGGGCTGGGGTGTAGCTCAGAGATAGAATGCCCCTGGGTTCAACCCCAAGTACCACACACACACACACACACACACACACACACACACAACAAGTCAGGCTTTATTATCTAGCATAGAGAAGATGAGAAGATTCTAGGATTTACTGTCACGTAGGGGAGCCAAAGGCCTCTCAAGGGACAGCCCCAACCCTGGGGGATAAAGTCAGAATTAAGGTTATGCTGAATCAACAATAGGCCATCTCCATAAAAGAAAAGAGCATAAGAGAGTTTTTATACATGTGTTTTATAGATGTGCTGAGTAGTTTCCCAAGTTTTTGCCAAAGACCCTTTGGAATACTGCCAAGCCCAGTCAAAGACCAAGGAGTATCTTCACAGAAGATATTTGACAGCACTGTGTCCTTCCAAAATACATCTGCTGAAATCCTAGCCCCTGGTACCTCAGCATGTGACTATATTTGTAGACAGGGCCTTTAAAGAGGTAATAAAGGTAAAAAGAGGCTATGTGGTGGACTCTAATCTGATATGAGTGGTATCCCCATAAGAAGAGGAGATTAGAACACAGACACACACATGGAAAGCAGGGGTAGAAGGAGACCCTCCATAAGTCAAGGAGACAGGCCTGAGAAGAAACCAATCCTGTTGACATATTGATCTCTGACTTTTCACCTCCAGGTCTATGAGAAAATGAACTTCTGTTGCTTAAGTCACCCAATTTGTGGTACTTTGTCATGACAGCCCTTGAAAATTAGTACAGATGACATGTTCATCCTTTCTATCACCTGGCTCATTCTGCTGCTTCTCCTGCCCTACTGTTGTCACCATAGTCAACTCAACCTCATAGATATTTCATCCTGGACCTCTTAGTTCCCTGACTCTCTCACCTCTAATAATCTTTCTCTCATCTGACCTCAACCATCCAATTTCAGGGGCATACTCCTGACTTAATCATCACTCAACCTACCCCACCTCTGAAATCTTTACTTGAAGAATCCCATTCTCAGTCAGGCGTGGTGGCGCACACTTGTGATCCCAGTACTTGGGAGGCTGAGACAGGAGGATTGCAGGTTCGCAGCCAGCCTCTACAACTTAGTGAGCCCCTCTGCAACTGAATGAGACCTTGTTTCAAAATAAAGGATAAAAAAATAGGGCTGGGGGTGTACCTCAGAGGTAGAATGCCCCTGGATTCAATCCCCAGTACCACCACACACACACAAAATCCCATTCTCTGACCACTACTTCTCATCCATTCAGCTCACCTGCTTTAGTTCCCCAAGTCCAGAAATTATACAACCTCATTGAGTCCTCATATTTACTGTTTTAACCATCTTTTCAAATTATTCATCACCATGTCCTTCCTTCCATATCCTGTTTAGATCCCATAATGTCAGTCTGTTTGTGTTACAATAACAAAATATTGGTTTGAAGCTGGACATCGTGGTACCTGCCTGTAATCCCAGTACTTGGGAGACTGAGAAAGGAGGATCGCGAATTTGAGGCCAGTCTGGACTACTTAGAGAGACCCTGTCTCAAACTAAAAAATAAAAAGGGCTGGGGTATAACTCAGTGGTAGAGCACCCCTGGGCTCAATCTCTAGTTCTGCCAAAAAAAAAAAAGTGACACATAGATTCTATTTTATCCATGAAATTTAATACATTGTACCTTTCCTACCATGATCTATAAGGTAAATAAATTTAAATTTTAAGGTTGTTTCCTAAGACAGTAGGGAAGCACCATTAAAAGACTCTGGATTCATTAAATCAATGGTTCTCAGCTCTGGCTTCAGAATGAAATCAACCAAAGACCTTAAAAAAAATCCTTGTCAGGTGCACAGAATTTCTAGGTGCTCAAGATGTTTAATGACTTGCCCACAATTCACCAATTGTGTAACCTTGCAGCAATTCTGAATTTTAGTATCCTAGCCTGTGACGTGGAGCTTATAAAACCTATTTTTAGTGTGTGCAGGAGCTAGCTCCTACAGGCTCAGGAGAGTTGGTTGCGTATAAAGCTTCCCAACTCTATATTCAGTGATATCACATTGCAGTTTGAAACTAGCCATGGTGGAAGTATTACACAGAGGAAATCAAAAGTGCTGCAAAGCAGGACTTCCTCCCTCTCCAAGCCCAGGAGAGCAGGAGGTCACCAGCACACCCGGACTACCTTCCAGCTGGTAAGTGACAGAGTGGGGAATGGCCCAGACAAACCATAAACATACCAATTTCAAGCTAGCTAAGTAATATTTATAGGAGTATTTTACAACATATGCTATTTCAGTTGTAATTTGTAATATCAAGGAAAGATTAAATGATCATCCAAATATTTAACCCTTTAAAGATAAAAATAAATAAATAAACCCTCTGTTGCCTTTAGGAGCTGGGCAAGTATGAGGACAGAGGGTCAGAGCAGGAGGGGCCTCACTAGACTGGAAAAATAAATCCAGACTCTCCCTCATTTCATTCAGGTCCCTATTCAAATGATACTACCTGTGACAACCCACGTCTGACCATACAACCCTGTTCTCCTATCACTCTCTAGCCCTAGGTCCTCCTTCATTTTTTTCTTTGTATCACTTGACATTTGTTGACATCATATATTTGTTCATCTGTTCACTGTTTGCTTCCTTCACCAGAAAAGCTGAGATAACACCAGTGTCTACTGCTAGTAGGTGTTCAATAAATAATTTTTGGATGGATGGGTGGATGGGTGGATGGGTGGATGGGTGGATGGGTGGATAGGTGGATGGATGGGTGTGTGGGTTGGGTAGCTACTACCCAACTCCAGAATAATATTACCAAGAGGGAATATAGGCCCAGTATAATCAGATCTTCCTTTAATGAAAACAAAATTTGGTTAGTCTAAAACATCAAAGAACCAATAAATAACTAGTCAGACCAGAGAGACAGAGAGAGGAGAGAGACACAAATGACCAATATCAGGAATGATAGAAGGCATATGACAGACCCCAAAGACATTAAGGGGATGATAAAGGAATATCATGAAGAACTCCACCCATATAAATCCAACAACTTAGATGAAATGGAATAATTTCTCAAAAACTGTAACATACCAAAATTCACTCAAGATTATGTAGATAACCTTAATAACTCTGTAACTATTAAAGAAATTAGATTTGTGGTTAAAAATATTCAAAAAACAAACCTCCATGCTCATATGATTTCATTGGTGAATTTTACCCAACATTTAAAGAATAACACCAAGTCTATACAATCTCTTTTATTATATCTATTATTATTATTATTATTATTATTATTATTTGTGATACTGGGGATTGATCCCAGGGGATTCTACCTCTGAGCTATGCTCCCAGTCCTGTTTTATTTTTAATTAGTTAATTAATATTTTTAGCACTAGAGGCTGAATCCGGAGGCATTCTACCTCTGAGCTACATCCCCAGTTCTTTTAATTTTTTTGTTTTGAAACAGGGTCTCCCTAGGTTGCTGAGAGTCTCATTAAATTGCTGAGATTTCAAACTATGATCCTCCCGTCTCAACCTCCCAAGTACTGGGATTACAGGCATTTGTCACCATGTATGGTTTATTTTTTTATTTTGAAACAGGGTCTCGCTAAATTGCTTGAGGGTCTCACTAAATTGCTGAGGCTGGTCTTGAGCCTGGCAATCCTTCCATCTCAGCCTCCCAAGTACTGGGTTTACAGTCATGCACCACAATGCCCAGCCTATACAATCTCTTTTAGAAAATAGAAGAGGAGGAAATACTTCACAACTTATTTTATGAGACAGTAGTTCCTTGATTCTACAAACAGACAAAGATATATAAGACTAGAAAAGCACAAACCAATAACCTTCATGAACACAGTATGTAAAACTTCTCAAAAAATTATAAAATCAAATCTAATGATGTGTAAAAAAGTATAATATGCCATGACCAAATGGGACTTATCCTGAGAATGCAAGACTGGTTCAACCATGGAAATCATGGAAATCAACCATGTAATTTATCATATGACTAGCCTAAAAACCCACATGATCATATTAATTGATGCAGAAAAAGTATTTTTAAAAATTCAACATCCAAGCCGGGTGTGGTGGCACATGCTTGTAATCCCAGTACTTGGGAGGCTGAGACTGGAGGATCTGGGTTTGCGGCCAGCCTCAAGCTACTTAGTGAGGCCCTCTGCAACTTAGTGAGGCCCTGTTTCAAAATAAAGAATAAAAAACAGGGCTGGGGGTGTAGCTCGGAGGTAGAATGCCCCTGGGTTCAATCCCCAGTACCGAAAAAAAAAAATCAACATCCATTCATGGTAATAGTAGTAGTAGTAGTAGTAGTAGTAGTAGTAGTAGTAATAATAAAAGCTGGGAGTGGTGGCGCATGCTTGTAATCTCAGTACTTGGGAGGCTGAGACAGAATGACAGGTTCGAGGACAGACTCAGCAAATAGTGAGACTCTCACCTAGTGAGACAGTGTTTCAAAATAAAAATAAAATAGGGCTGGGAATGTGTGTAGCTTGGAGGTAGAATGCTCCTGGGTTCAATCCCCAGTACCATACAAACATACATACATGCTAAAAACAAAGCAAAACAGCAACGACAACAACAATTAAAAAAACCCAAACCTCTCTCAGCTAACTAGGAATAGAAGGGAACTTCCTCAACCTGATAAAGGGAATCTATAAAAAACTGACAGCCCATCCTGGCGTGGTGGCACACACCCGTAATCCCAGTACCTGGGAGGCTGAGACAGGAGGATTCAAGTTTTGAGGCCAGATTATGTTAATTTAGTGAGACCCTATTTCAAAATAAAAAATAAAAAGTGGTGTAACTCAGAGGTAGAATGCCCCAGGGTTCATCCCTAGTACCACAATTAAAAAAAGAGAGAGAGATCATTAAAAAGAGATTTTCAATCTCACCACTCAGTTTAAATATTGTGCTGAAAGTTCTAATCAGTGCAATAAATTGGTATAAGTAAATAAAAAGGCATACAGGTTAGAAAGGAAAAGGAACAATTTTGAGGGGCCCAAATAACTTTGAAAAAAGAAGAATAAAGTTGGAGGAGTCATACTACTCAATTTAATTTAATTTTATTACTATTATTTGTGGTACTGGGGACTGAACCCAGGGGCACTCTATCATTGAGCTACAAGTGCAGAAAGGGTTAGTGACTTAGTGTCACACAATAAATCAGTACATAAGATAACAGCACATGAAACTCCTTCCTTATTTGCAAAAAGGCTTAATCATTTCTTTAAACAGGCTCCTCCCTTAATTGGAAAAGTGATACTTTCCGTCCATCCACAGCACAGGGTGGAGAATGAGAACTAAAACTCGGGTGGGGGAGGATTCCAAAGCTGAAAACCAGCCAAGGGGTGCAGCGTTGGAGAATGGACTTGAGGGTCCACAGGGCCGCGTCCCACAACAGCCCGCACCCCGCAGCAGCATCGCGGGGCGCTGCCCCGGGTCCCCTCTCCTGCCCCTGGCCTCAGCCCACCCTGCGCCCATCAGCAGGGCGCCGGCGCCTGATTCCGGAGACCTCGTCCCAGGACTCACGGAGCTCGTGTCCTGCCGCTGCCGCCACCTCCTCTCGAGGCCCCTCCGGCTTGGGGGTCGGGGACAGGCCCCTCCGCGGCCCGGCAGCCGCCCTCCCGTCCTCGCGGAGCGCCCTCGCCGCCGCAGCGCCGAGCAGCAGCGCCCTGGCCCCGGCCCCGCTGTCCCGGGCGGGGTGCATGGCCGCCCCGGGCTCCAGGGCCTGCAGACCCTGCGGCAGCGCGGGATCCTGCCCGCTCTCTGTCGGGGCGGTTCGCTGGGTTCTCCAGCCCTGCCCTGCTCCAGCCCTGCCGCTGTGGGAGATCAGGTGTGGCCCGCGCGGTGCTGTGGCTTGGTTGTACCTGCAATGAAACATCCCGAGAAATCTGCATGCTCTCATCATCCCCCGTTTATATTCCGCCAGTTCTTTTTGTGATTTTAAGAAATGTTGAGGTTGGATTCATAATCAACACTATTGGAACTTCAATATTATGTAATTTCTAAATGGGTTTCCAGAATTTTCTTTTGAATAAAACACAACTCTTTGGATTTCGCATTTGATAATCATGTAGTTATCATCTTTCTTGGCTGATTATTAAAAAATGCAATGATACAAAAGCAAGCCAAACAAATTCTGACCTCCCAAATAAATTTCAAGTAAAAGAGGTAATTTGAGGCCAGGCGTGGTGGCGCACGCTTGTAATCCCAGTACTTGGGAGGCTGAGACAGGAGGATCCGGGTTCTCGGCCAGCCTCAGCTACTTAGTGAGGCCCTCTGCAACTTAGTGAGACCCTGTTTCAAAATAAAGAATAAAAAACAGGGCTGGGGGTGTAGCCCGGAGGTAGAATGCCCCTGGG
>PVJS01062196.1:0-10797 GCA_004027185.1 Glis glis | reverse complement strand
ACGCTTGTAATCCCAGTACTCGGGAGGCAGAGACCGGAGGATCTCAGGTCAGCCTCAGCTACTTAGTGAGGACCTCTGCAACTTAGTGAGACCCTGTTTCAAAATAAAGTATAAAAAATAGGGCTGGAGGTAGAACACCCCTGGGTTCAATCCCTGGTACCACACACACACACACACACACACACACACACAAAGAATACAAAATAGCCCGGAGGTACAATGCCCATGGGTTCAATCCCTGGTACCGCCAAAAAAAAAAGTTTTTTTTTTTTAATCAGACCTATGGCTTATGCAGTCAGATAATGAAATATGTTTCTGTCTAAACAATTTAATGGCATTTTTAGTAAAGTGCAAAATTGGAGAAGCTGAAAAAGAAGATATTCTCTAAGATATACTTTTTTGTTTTTGGTACTGAAGATTGAACCTAGAGGCATTCTACCTTCAAGCTACACCCACAAGCCAACTTTATTTTTTATTTTGAAACAGGGCCTAAGTTGGTGAGGCTGGCCTCAAACCTGCAATCCTCCTGTCTCAGCCTCCCAAGTACTGGGATTACAGGCATGCACTACCATGTCCAGCCAGAAGATGTACTTTTAACTACAATTTGTAAAATAAGATGCTGATAAGATTCTATTAAATTGTACTTTAATTTAGGAAGAAAGAGATCCATAAAAGTTGATTATAATTGCTTGCTTACCAATTGCAGAGTCCAGTTTTTCAGTGACAAAAACTGTAAAACAGAGGAATAAAAGATTACTAAATCTGTATCTGTCTAGATTGTATCTCCTATTTTCACAGGGATATTGTAGAAGATTTGAAAAAAGGTACAAGTATGATTCCCTTCCAAGTTGAAACACTTTAAAACTCAGGCTGAAACTGATATATTAAATTAACATACCAGTTTTTTTAAATCCCCTGCTTAGAGGAGGATGTGGATGTTTAAAAAGAGGAAACAGCTGGTGTATAGTTCCATGTTAGAGCACTTGCCGAGCATGCACCATGCCTTTGGTTTGATCCCCAGAACCACAGGGAAAAAACAAAAAAACAAAAAACAAAAAACCCTGACACTTTTAGTATCATTTCCAAAGGACAAGTAAATCACATATAAATATAATTTTATTTGAACTATTTCAATCACTTTTTAATGTTTATATTTTAAGTTAAGGAGCCATATGATCATATAATTTCTTGTTTGACATATAATTCATAAATAAATGTTAATGACTGAATATTTACATAGCTGTCTGTGGAGTTTTTCACCTTTTCAAATTTTACCTCAACCAACACAAAGGCAGGAAGTCCACAGGCAAACAGATTCCTTAGTCCTCAGTAACAGAAGTCAAAGGAATCAAAGCCTTCTGGCCACCTTAAAAATATTTCAGTTTTAGCCGGGCATGGTGGCACACGCCTGTAATCTCAGTACTTGGGAGACTGAGATAGGAGGATTGCAGGTTTGAGGCCAGCCTCAGCAACTAGTGAGACTTTCATCAAACTAGAGAGACCCTGTTTCAAAATAAAAATAAAATAGGGTTGGGGATATAGCTTGGAGGTAGAATGCCCCTGGGCTCAATCCCCCGTACCACACACACACACAAAATTCAGTTTTGATACTTTTTTTTTTTTGTGGTATTGGGGATTGAACCCAGGGGTATTCTACCTCCAAGCTACACACTCAGCCCTATTTTTTATCCTTTATTTTGAAACAGAGTCTCACTAAGTTGTGGAGGGCCTCACTAAGTAGCTGAGGCTGGCCGCAAACCAGGATCCTCCTGTCTCAGCCTCCCAAGTACTGGGATTACAAGCATGCACCACCACACCTGGCTCAGTTTTGATACTTTTAAAAAAATTAAATACATTCCTAATTACAATAAATAATTTCATACCAAAAATGCTTAAAGAACAAGGAGGGAACAAAATATCCATTTATACTCTCCTCATTTCTCAAATTATTACTTATCCATAATAAAAATCCTGAAGTTCATAGAGCCTGATGGCACATGACAGTATCAGTACTAGTACTTGGGAGACTGAGACAGGAGGATCCCAGATTCAAGGCCTCCTCAGCAACTTAGCAAGACCCTATCCCAAAATAAAAAATAAAAATGGCTGGGGTTAGCCAGGTGTGGTGGCACACACTTATAATCCCAGTACTTGGGAGGCTGAGACAGGAGGATCGCAGGTTCGAGGACAGCCTCAGCAAGTAATGAGACTCTCATCAACCTAGCAAGAACCTGTTTCAAAATAAAAATAAAAAACAGGGCTGAGGGTGTAGCTCAGAGGTAGAATGCCCCTGGGTTCAATCACCAGAACCATAAAAAAAAAAAAGGCTAGGGTACATTGTAGCTCAGAGGTAGAATGTCCTTGGGTTTAACCCTAGTACCAAAAAGAAAAAAAAATCCTGAAGACCATGTTATATAAATTTATTTATATTTATTTATTATTATTTTTTAAATTTTTAAAATTTTTTTGCAGTACCAGGGATTGAACCCAGGGGCATTCTACCTCTGAGCTACACCCCCAGCCCTATTTTTTATTCTTTATTTTGAAACAGGGTCTCACTAAGTTGCAGAGGCCTCACTAAGTAGCTGAGGCTGGCTGCAAACCCGGATCCTCCTGTCTCAGTCTTTCAAGTACTGGAATTAGAGGTGTGTGCCACCACACTTGTCTAGCTCCCAAATTTAAATCTATTAATAATTAATTATTTGAGGGTAAGGATTAGACAGTTGTTCAATTTCAATTTTTTTTTGTGTGTGAGGTACTAGGGATTGAACTCAGGGACATTCTACCTCCGAGCTACATCCTCAGCCCTTTTGTATTTTTTGTTTTGAAACAAGGTCTCACTAGATTGCTGAGAGTCTCTCTTTGTTGTTGAGGCTGGTCTCAAACCCAAATACTCCTGTCTTAGCCTCCTAAGAACTGGGATTACACATGTGTACCACCACGCCTGGCTTCAAATTCAATTTAAACTGACCAGTTTCCTGTCACTGAAACATCATCAATTTTTTATACAGAGAGTAAGTAAAACAAATTACTCACAGCATTGAGCTCCCCGGTTCTGGGGCCCCATGGTGTACTTGGCTCTATTAAAACATCACATTCTAGGCCTCTTTCATCACAGGAGCCAACCCCAGGATCACTTGAAAGAAAAAGACATTTTTGTGGAGAAGTGTTCAAATTCATAAAAATTTAAATGAGAATATCTTTTTATTGAAAATGTTTTATAAACTGATATTGACAAATACAGTATCTATTATGAGGCCCTGGGTTAAATTCTCAGTACCACAAAAAAAAAAGAAAAAACTTAAAAACAACAACAAAAAAGAAATACGGTTCCTGAGTATAAGGATGCCACTTCAACATTTTCACTTCTGAATTTGTCTAATAATTCCCCTAGCAGAGTCACCCCACACAGGGTACGCCACTGCACTACAAGCATCACATCAGGTGGTGGAATGTGCTGCTGTGATTGCTACTACTTTGAGAACAGCTTCTTTTAAAAGGCCTTCCAGGTGCGAGGCGTGGTGGCGCATGCTTGTAATCCCAGAGGATTTGGGTTCGTGGCCAGCCTCAGTTACTTAGGCCCTCCGCAACTTCGTGAGACCTGGTTTTAAAATAAAGTATAGAAAATAGGGCCGGAGGTAGAACACCCCTGGGTTCAATTCCCGGCACTGCAAAAATAAATAAATAAATAAATAAATAAACGAATAATAAAGGCCTGGCGTGGTGGCGCATGCTTGTAATCCCAGTACTTTGGGAGGCGGAGACCGGAGGATCTGGGTTCGCGGCCAACCTCAGCGCGATCTCTCTCTCTCTCTCTCTCCTCTCTCTCTCTGTACCTAGTGAGGCCCTCCGCAACTTCATGAGACCCGGTTTCAAAAATAAAGCATAAAAAAAATAGGGCCGGGGGTGTGGCACGGAGGTAGAACACCCCTGCGTTCAATCCCCGGTATCGCAAAAAATAAATAAATAAAATAAAATAAAAATAAAAAATAAATCCAGGTGTGGTGGTGTGTGACTGTAATCCCAGTACTTGGGAGTCTGAGACAGGAGGATCTCAGGTTCGAAGTTAACCTCAGCAACTTAGTGAGACCCTGTTTCCAAATAAAAAATAAAATAGGGCTGGGGGCATAGCTCAGAGGTAGGGTTCCGTCCCCAGTACCAAAAACAAAACAAAAACAAAATAAATAATAAAAAATAGGGCTGGGGGTGTAGCTTGGAGACAGAATGCCCCTGGGTTCAATCCCCGGTACCACCAAAAAAAAAAAATAAAAAATTAAAATTAAAAAAATAAAAGGTCTTCCAGGCCAGGTGTGGTGGTGCATGCTTGTAATCCCAGTACTTGGGAGACTGAGGTTGGAGGATTGCAGGTTTGGGGCCAGCCTCAGCTACTTAGTGAGGCCCTCTGCAACTTAGTGAGACTCTGTTTCAAAATAAAGAATAAAAAACAGGTCTGGGGGTAGAGCTCGGAGGTAGAATGTCCCTGGGTTCAATCCCCAGTATTGCAAAAATAAAATTAAAAAAAAAAGGTCTTCCAGGCCCCAATTTGACAGCCTGTTGCAACTGCAAAATGATGGAAATGACTTGATAAATTACTGAATTTAAGGAGTTCAAACTTATGGAAAGATGATCTCAACCATCGATTTCATTTTCCAGTTGTATAAGCATTTAACAAGGGCTTGGGCTGGGTATAGCTCAGTGGTAGAGAACTTGCCTAGCAAGCATGATCATGGTCCTGGGGTCTGTCCCCAGCAACACACACACACACACACACACATACACACACACACACACACAAAGTAGTAGCAGGAGTAAAAGAAGGAGGGATGTGAGGTAGAGGAGGAGGGTTTAAGCAAAAAAGGAAAAAAACATAAAATCCTTAAAAATCCCAACTTTTTTTGTGTGTTTGGTACTGGGGATTTAACCCAGGGGCATTCAATCTCTGACCTATAACCCCCCCAGCCCTATTTTATTTTTTATTTGGAAACAGGGTCTTCCTAAGTTGCTCAGGCTGGCCTTGATCCTACGATCCTCCTGTCTCAGCCTCCCAAGTACTGGGATTACAAGTGAGCGCTACCATGCCCAGCTCCAACTTTTTTTTAAAATCACCAATGACTCTTCTCAATTAGTTTTTCCTCCCCTTGGGCCTCCAATCTATGTATGTATGTATGTTGGGGATTGAACCCCGGGGCATTCTACCTCTGAGCTACACCTCCAGCCCTATTTTTATTTTTTATTTTGAAACATGGTCTCACTAAGTTGCTGAGGGCTTCACTAAATTTCTGAGGCTGGCCTAGAACCTGCGATCCTCCTATCTCAGTTTCCTAAGTACTGGGATTACAGGTGTGTGCCACCATGCCCTTCATAAAAATATTGACCTTCAATATTTTTAAGTGCTTTGTCTATCAAATAAATATCAGATTGCTCTTATTGTAAGCTAATACATAATTTCGGTTAAGTTTTCTGAATTAATAACCATCTGTGGAATGATATTACTGATTTGGGAAAGCACTAGGGGATAGGGGATTCTGAAATGGGAACCACTGAATAAAGATACAATACAGTGCCGTTGGATTTTTATCCTCACCTAATTGAATCTTTAGGAAAAGGCACAACAATGACATCTTTGTACTTGTGCAGATCATCCAGTATTTTAGTAGTTGGACAAGACAGCATATCCCCACCATCACCTTGATCCTGAAGAGCAATCATGTGGTCCCTCACTTTACAGCCCTGTCATGTAAGAGACACTAAATCAGAGGTTGGTTCATTATAGAAACACTCCTTTAAAGATCACTGTTTTTGTTTTTCTTAGTCAAATCATCATATTTTAAAATGTTTTCTTGAGAAAAAATATAGAAAAGAGATTGAAACATAAACATACAGCTTAACAGATACCCAAGAAAATGCATATAACCACATCCACATTAAGAAACAGAACACTGTCATCATGGGTCCACTCCTGATCACAACTGCCTCCCGCCTCCCAAAAGAACCTCTATTCTAATTCTACAATAATTACTTCCTTACTTTTCTTTACCCATTTGCCAATTATGGATGCATCCCATAGTTCAGTTTGCCTCACTTGTTTTGTCTAACATTATTAATTTTTTTTGGCAGTACTGGGGATTGGACCCAGGGGCATTTACCACCAAGCTACACCCCCAGCCTTATTTTTTATTTTTTATTTTGAAACAGGGTCTCGCTAAGTTGCGGAGGACCTCACTAAGTAGCTGAGGCTGGCCACGAACCCAGATCCTCCGGTCTCAGCCTCCCAAGTACTGGGATTACAAGCGTGTGCCACCACATCTGGCTTGTCTAACATTATGTTCTTACAATTCAACCATGTTACTGCATGTAACCATAACGTTTCCTAATGTATAGTATTCTACTGTTTGAATATATATGATTCGTTTACCCCTTCTATATTTGGTGGGTGAGCTGTTTCCAGCTTGGGGCTATTACAAACAATATCACTATGAACACTCTTTTACATGTTTGCTTTTGTGTAACAAATGATATTCTCATCACTAGTATATGAGCATTCCCATTACTCACATCCTTGCCAGCATGTGATCAGATATTTTAATTTTAGTCATTCTGTGTATTAGTATTCATTACATTTCCCCAGTTACTAATGAGGTCGTCTTTTTGATGTTTATAGGACAACTGAATGTTTTCTTGTGTGAAATAACTATTATCTGTCTTTTTCACACTGACTTGTAGGATTCTGACCTATATGATCAGTTTGGGGAGCATTTACATCTTTGTAATATTGAGTCTTCCAATTTATGAACATGGTGCAACTATCTATTTTTTACTTTTCTTTCAATAATGTTTTTTTATTTTTATTATTATTATTTTTTGTGGTACTGGGGTTGAACCAAGGGGCATTCTACCTCTGAGCTACACCCCCAGCCCTATTTTATTTTTATTTTGAAACAGGGTCTTGCTAGGTTGATGAGTTTCACTACTTGTTTCAGCCTCCCAAGTACTGAGATTACAAGTGTGCACCACCACTCCCAGCTCTAATGGTTTGTTTTTATTATAGAGGTCTTGCATGTATTTTGTTAGATTAATTCCTAGGTAATCACTTCTCAACCCACCCATACAGTGTGTGGTTCATCTTTGGTGCTTTTGGTTTTTTTTTATTTTATTTTTTGGCACTGGGGATTTATTTATTTCTTATATGCTTTTATTGCTGCATTATAGTCTCACATCATAATGCAAATCATGTTGACAGTGACATACATGCACACAGTACTTGGTGGGCCCCTCCTCCCTCGGGGCATTGGGGATTTAACCCAGGGGCATTCTACCTCCAAGTTACACTCCAGCCCTATTTTATTTCATCTTTTATTTATTTATTTATTTATTTATTTATTTATTTATTTATTTATTTATTTTGAGGTACCAGGGATTGAACCCAGGGGCATTCTACCTCCAAGCTACACCCCCAGCCCCATTTTTTATTCTTTATTTTGAAACACGGTCTCACTAAGTTGCAGAGGGCCTCAGTAAGTAGCTGAGGCTGGCCGTGAACCCGGATCCTCTGGTCTCAGCCTCCCAAGTACTGGGATTACAAGCGTGCGCCACCATGCCTGGCTCCTATTTTATTTTTTATTTGGAAACAGGGTCTTGCTAAGTTGCTGAGGCTGGCCTCAAACTTGTAATCTTCCTGTCTCAGCCTCCCAAATACTGGGATTACAGGTGTGTGCCATCATGCCCAGCTATCTTTGGTTCTTTTTTTTTCCCTTGGTATTGAGGATTGAACTCATGGGCATTCTACCTCTGAGCTACATGCCCAGCCCTATTTTATTTTTATTTTGAAACAGGGTCTCATTAGGTTGATGAGAGTCTCACTACTTGCTGAGGCTGTCCTTGAACCTGAACCTTCAATCCTCCTGTCTCAGCCTCCCAAGTACTGGGATTACAGGCGTACACCACCACGCCTGGCTTACCTTTGGTTCTTCATTAATATTTTTTGTATGAATGATGATGATGAAGAGCTTTAGATTCCTTTCATCCACTCAAAATTGTGTGTGTGTGTGTGTGTGTGTGTGTGTGTGTTACCAGAGATGGAACCCAGGAGCATTCTACCTCTGAGCTATACCCCCAGCCCGATTTTATTCTTTTCTTTTTTTTTTTTTTGCAGTACTGGGGATTGAACCCAGGGGCTTCTACCTCTGAGTTACACCCCCAGCCTGATTTTTTTATTCTTTATTTTGAAACAGGACCTCCCTAAGTTGCTGAGGCTGGCCACGTATTTGTGATCCTCCTGTCTCAGCCTCCCAAAAACTGGGATTACAAGTGTGTGCCACCATGCCCAGCATGATCAAGGAATCTAACCTATAGCAGTACTCATATTTTGCACCAAGATATATGCACAACAATGTTCACTGTAACCCTATACTATCATCAATCTGGAAACAACCGAAATACTCACCAATAGGATAATGGTTATATAAATGTGATATATGCACAGCTTGAATTATTACACAGCAGTTAAATAAAATGACACAGAAAGATAACCTAAGCATGCTGCTGAATGGAAAATGCGAATTACAGAATAATATGAGTAATATGACCCCATATTCAAAGCAAAATAAAATATAAATAATTTGTGCCTAAAATGTATACAAAGAGATCTGAAACTCTTAATTGTGGTTATCTCCAAGGAGATGGAGACTGGGGCACTGGTGTAAAGAGAAACTTCTGTTTCCTACTATACTTATTTATATACTGTTTGTAGATTTTTTTTTTTTTTTTACTGTGAATGATACTTTAATCATTTTTATTAAAAATATGGAATGCTTTACAAATTTGTGTGTCATCCTTGCGCAGGGGCCATGCTAATCTTCTCTGTATTATTCTAAAGCGAGCACTGTTTGTAGATTTTCTACATGAATGTATTGCTTTTATACTTAAAAATAATATACGGAGAAAGGGTTTACATAAAAATGTAGGGAGTGCTGTAACTACAAAGGAGCAATATTAAAAATTTACCTTTGAGCCGGGCGTGGTGGCACACGCTTGTAATTCCAGTACTTTGGGAGGCGGAGACCGGAGGATCCAGGTTCGAGGCCAGCCTCAGCTTGTGCCTGCGTGTGTGTGCGCGCGCGCGCAAGAGCATTCTCTCTCTCTCTCTCCCTCCCTGTCTCTCTTTCTCTCTCCCTGTCTCTCTCTCTCTCTACCTAGTGAGGCCCTCCGCAACTTCGTGAGACCCGGTTTCAAAATAAAGTATAAAAAATAGGGCCGGGGGCGTAGTGCGGAGGTAGAACGCCACTGCGTTCAATCCCTGGTACCGCAAAAAAAAAAAAAAAAAAATTTACCTTTGTAAGCTGAGTGGGATCAAACCGAAGAACCTTTTGGTTACAGCATGGATAAATTCCAGTTCCAACAGTGCTCAGTGAACTTGCTGCAGTAGGATAAACCACCGTTTCTGAGTGGTATTGACAATGTGAAAGTTCAATACAGAGAAAAGCCTGGATAAAATAAATGTATAAAATCAATGACTATTTACACAATGAAATGATACATCTCAAAATGCTTTACTGAGCCGGGCATGGTGGCGCATGCCAGTAATCCTAGTACTTGGGAGGCTGAGACAGGAGAATCACAGGTTCAAGGACAGCCTCAGCAAGTAGTGAGACTCTAATCAACCTAGGGAGACCCTGTTTCAAAACAAAAATAAAATAAGGCTGGGGGTGTAGCTCAGAGGTAGAATGCCCCTGGGTTCAATCCCCACTACCACACACACAAAAAATGCTTTACTGAAGACCACATATTATATGTCTCCATTATATGAAACATACAGAAAAGGCCAATTTATAGAGACTCAAAGTAGATTAGTAGTTACCAAGTATTGGAGGTAAGAACAGGGAGTGGAAGCAAATGAACACAATAGATCTTTCTGGTGTGATAGAAAGATACTAAAATCAGATTGTGGTAATTGTTGCAAAACTATGTAAGTTTACCAAAAATCAGTGAGTTGTACTTAAAATGAGTGAATTTTATAGCATATAAATATACTTCAATAAAGCTATGAGAAAGCAAAACTGCTTTACTCAAAATTCAGATGAAAACCGGGTGTGGTGGCACATGCCTATAATCTCAGTACTTGGGAGGCTGAGACAGGAGGATCGTAGGTTCGAGGCCAGACTCAGCAACTTAGCAAGGCTCTCAGAAACTTGATGAGACCTTGTTTCCAAATAAAAAATAAAATAGAGCCGGGCGTGGTGGTGCTCGCTTACAATCCCAGTACTTGGGAGGCTGAGACTGGAGGATCGCAGGTTCCTGGAAGTAGTGAGACTCTCATCAACCTAGCAAGACCCTGTTGCCAAATAAAAATAAAATTGGGCTGGTGGTATACCTTGGAGGTAGAATGCCCCTGGGTTCAATCCCCAGTAACAAAACAAAAAAAAAAAAAAAAAAGAGAGAGAAATAGGGCAGGGCATACAGCTTGAAGTTAGAATGTTTCTGGGTTCATTTCCTAGCCCCCCAAAAAGAAATCATATGATCTAAACTGATCTTGGCATGTAGCCTATTTTATAATTGGCTAATCATTAAAAAATTCCTATAAAACACAAAATAAGAATGTGCCTCACTTGATTATTCCTTGACATTCATTTACTTATAATTTATTATTGTATTGGGGATTGAACCCAGGGGCATTCTACCTCTGAGCTACACCCCCAGTCAGGTACTCACTAAGTTTCTGAGGGCCTTGTTAAGTTGCTGAGGCTGTCCTTAAACCTGTGATCCTCCTGTCTCAGCCTCCCAAGTACTGGGATTACAGGT
>PVJS01062195.1:0-10799 GCA_004027185.1 Glis glis | reverse complement strand
TAAAGTATAAAAAAATAGGGCCGGGGTTGTAGCTCGGAGGTAGAACACCCCTGGGTTCCATCCCCGGTACCGCAAAAAAAATAAATAAATAAAGTATAAAAAATAGGGCCGGGGTGTAGCTCAGAGGTAGAATGCTCCTGGGTTCAATCCCCAGTACCACAAAAAAAAAAAAAAAAAAGGGCAAGCCGGACGTGGTGGCGCATGCTTGTAATCCCAGTACTTGGGAGGCAGAGACTGGAGGATCCGGGTTCGCAGCCAGCCTCAGCTCTCTCTCTCTCCCTGTCTCTCTCTCTCTCTCTACCTAGTGGGGTGATCCGCAACTTCGTGAGACCTGGTTTCAAAATAAAGTATAAGAAAATAGGGCCAGGGGTGTAGTGCGGAGGTAGAACGCCCCTGGGTTCAATCCCTGATACCGCAAAAAAAAAAAAAAAGGGCAATTTAAGATTCTGCGCATTGGTCACATTTCAAGGCTTGATACCAGAGGAGCCTAATAGTTTCTACAGTTGACAGCACACACAGAAAACACTTCCACTGTGGCGGAACGTTCCTTGGAGCATCACCGCTCCACCGGCTTCCCAGGGCCCCAGCAAAGAAATCCAAATCTTCTCCCCAAGGCTGAGGCTCTGCAGGACCGGCTTTTGCTCACCTCAGCCCACGCCGGCTTGCCTGGACCTCAAGTGTGCCAAGCTTGTTCCTGCCTCAGGACCTTTGCACAGGGTGTTCTCTCTGCCTGGAACAACCCTCTCCCCCAATCTTCCAAGCATGCGTCCTTGTTTGGTTCACCGCCCCAGGTCCCCTCAGAAGGGCCTCCCTCGGACCTCTTAGACCCCCTGCTCTAAGCTGTGTCCCTTGTACCCACCGCAAGGCCTGGTGCAGAACAGATGTTCAGTGGCCGCTGGCTGGAGGAGCTGGAGCGTCTGGGCCTCTTTATGTGACTTGATGGGCCAAAGTGGAGTCGATTTTGCCCTGGACCTAAAAATGTCAGTTATCAGGAGGAAGCTCAGCTCCTTCCCGACCTTGGTTTTTCCCCAAGTAGGTTCTCTCTCCACCAACCAAGCCCCCAGCTCTTCTCACAGCCCGCCCCTCACTTCCTTCAGATCTTCAGGTCTCTGCTCAGAGGTCCCCAGCCAGAGAAGCCTCCCCTATCCCCTTTCCTGCCATTATTTTCTTCTATTTTGTGCAAGGGGGGGAGGGGGCTAAATTATTCTAAGTTGTTTACAGTCGCTGCTCCCTCCAAGCTGCGAATTCGCGGGGGCAGGGAGTCTGTCTCTCTCAAGCTCAGCAGCACCAGAACAGGGCCACGAAGGCACACAGTAAGCGCCCAATAAAGAGCCACAAAGGTACACCGTAAGCGCCCAATAAAGACTTATCCGGTTTCTGGATGCCCTGTCCGTAGAGTCGGAGCGAGGGTGGCCGGGGTGTTCTTAAACTAGGGGCTGCTGATCGGGCTGGGTCGTGGAAGGAACGGGCTCATTCATTCATTCAACACTTATTGAGCACCTTCTGTATGCCCCGCGCAGCCAGACGCCGGAGCCAGGCCTTGGCTAACCAGCAGGCAGAATCCGCCAAGCCCCCATCCCAGTTCCGCTGGCCCGGGCCCACCCAACACCCAGCACCCAGCACCCAGCACCCAGCACCCCGCAAGTACCTGAGCAGGGACCTTTGCCCGCCAGCTGGCGCCGCCCACCACCAACCGCCGCGCGGTCCCGACCCCGCTATGCTGTCGGGGAGAATCCCCGGTTCAGCGCGCCGCTGCCCACGCCCCACCCACGATCACGCCCATTGGCCTCCCCGAGCGCCGCTGGCCGAACGCCAAGCCCCATTGGCTACGGGGGCTGCCACTCATGCTGCAACTCCACCTCTCCTACCGGCAAGGGAAAGTAGTTTCCTCCTGCTCAATGTCGGGCGCAGCCACCAAGGGGCTCCGGTGGGAAACGCAGACCGTCGAGTAGTGGTTCCGGTCGGTTTTGCTTCCAGAGCTGTCCAGGGGCGCTTGGTGCTGAATCCCGCTCGGATGGAGGCTTGGCGGGAAGCGATTCTCCGCGGTGGGGTGGTCACTCTCGAAGCATCCTTGCTGCTGATGACCTTCTTGGAGGCTTAAGAAGCAGATCCACGGATTCAAAAAACAGCTGTTGAAGCCGGGCGTGATGGTGCACGCTTGTAATCCCAGTACTTGGAAGGCTGAGACCGGAGGATCACGGGTTCGTGGGCAGCCTCAGCAACATGTGGGGCTCTCTGCAACTTAGACCTTGTTTCAAAAATAAAGGGCCGGGTGTGGTGGCGCACGTTTGTAATCCCAGTACTTGGGAGGCTGAGACCGGAGGATCCGGGTTTGCAGCCAGCCTCAGCTACTTAGTGAGGCCCTCTGCAACCTAGCGAGACCCTGTTTTAAAATAAAGAGCAAAAAATCGGGCTGGGGGGGTGTAGCCTCGGAGGTAGGATGCCCCTGGGTTCAATCCCCAGTACCAAAAAAAAAAAAAAATAAAAAAAAGTCTGGCTGGAGGTGGAGCTCGGAGGTAGAATACCCCTCGGTTCAATCCCCAGTACCACCAAAAAAAAGTATTAAAAAAGAATAAAAGAGCCAGGCATGGTGGCGCACGCTTGTAATCCCAGTACTTGGGAGGCAGAGACCGGAGGATCCGGGTTCGTGGCCAGCCTCAGCTACTTAGTGAGGCCCTCCGCAACTTAGTGAGACCCTGTTTCAAAATAAAGAATAAAAAATAGGGCTGAGGGTGTAGCTGGGAGGTAGAATGCCCCTGGGTTCAATCCCCGGTACTGCAAAAAACAAACATACACAAAATAAGGAATAAAAAGCGTTGGGGTGTAGCTCAGCGGTAGAGCGCCCCTCTTTTTAATTCTGAAAAGAGAACCATCTCCAAGAGCACCAAGTCCATCTCTAGGCTCAGGGCTGGTTCTGGGTCCAGCCCGGGTGGGTTCAGGGTTAGCTGCGGCTTGTTCCACCCAGGTGGGTGCCCACGGGAGAGCAGGCGCGCCCCCTGCTGGCAGGATGTGCAATTGCTCCAGCCCCTCATCCAGGAAGGGCCTACAGGAGTGCTTGGTCTTCACATTTTTAAATAATTTCAAATTTTGAGTCTGGCGTGGTGGTGCACACCTGTAATCCTAGTACTTGGGAGGCTGAGACAGGAGAATTGCAGGTTCGAGGACAGCCTCAGCAACCTCTCAGATTCGAGGACAGCCTCAGCAACCTCAGCGAGACTCTCAGCAACCTAACGGGATCTTGTTTCAAAATAAAAAACAGCTGGGCGTGTTGGTGCATGTTTTTAATCCCAGTACTTGGGAGGTAGAGACAGGAGGATTGCAGCTTCAAGGACAGCTTCGACAATGTAGTGAGACTTTCAGCAAACTAGCAAGACCCTGTTTCTTTTCTTCTTCTTCTTCTTCTTTTTTGGTACTGGGGCTGGAACCCAGGGGCATTCTACCTCTGAGCTACACCCCCAGCCCAATTTTATTTTTTATTTGGAAACAGGGTCTCACTAAGTTAAAGCAAGCCTCACTGAGTTGCTGAGGCTGGCTTCGAACCTGTGATCCTCCTGTCTCAGCCTCCCAAGTACTGGGATACAGGAGTGTGCCACCACGCCTGGCTGCAAGACCGTTTCAAATAAAAAAATAAAATAGGGCTGGGGGTGTGGCTCAGAGGTAGAATTCCCCTACGTTCAATTCCCAGTACCACAAAAAAACCAGAGCTGGGGTGTAGCTTAGATGTAGAATGCCAGCGCCGGGCATGGTGGCACACGCCTGTAATACCAGTACCTGGGAGGTGGAGCCCGGAGGATCCGGGTTCGTGGCCAGCCTCAGCTACTTAGTGAGGCCCTCCGCAACTTCGTGAGACCTGGTTTCAAAATAAAGTATAAAAAAAATAGGGCCGGGGGTGTATCTCAGAAGTAAAACGCCCCTGGGTTCAATCCCTGGTACCGCAAAAAAAAAAAAAAAAATAATGTAGAATGCCCTTGGGTTCAACCCTCAGTAACACACACACACACACACACACACACACACACACACACACTTGAAATAATTTGAAATTGATTTTGGAAACCTACTTAGTTTTGGGTTCTCAAGCTATATATTTTGGGGTGTAATGGGGTGAAACCTTTCTCTGTCTGGACATTCTAGAGCCAATGAACAAATTATTTTTGTTAATGGCAAAATGGTTTGGGGCAGCTGGGTGTGGTGGCCCATGCCTATGATCCCAGTACTTGGGGGGCTGAGACAGGAGGATCACAGGTTTGAGGACAGCTTCAGCAAGTAGTGAGACTCTTATCAACCTAGCGAGACCCTGTTTCAAAATAAAAAATAAGAGCCAGGTGTGGTGGGGCACACCTGTAATCCCAGTACTTGGGAGGCTGAGACAGGAGGATCGTGGGTTTGAAGCCAGCCTCAGCAACCTAGTGAGATTCTGTTTCAAACTAAAAATAAAATAGGGCCGCGGATGTAGCTCAGAGGTAGAATGCCCCTGGGTTCAATCCCCAGTACCACTAAATAAATAAATAAATAAATAAATAAATAAATAACTAGGGCTGGGGGTGTAGCTTGGAGATAGAATGCCCCTGGGTTCAACCCCCCCTGTACCACACACACACACACACACACACACACACACACGACAAAAGGGTTGGGTGTCTATTTGTGTGTGTGTGTTACTGGTGATTGAACCCAGGGGCATTTTACCTCTGAGCTACACCTCCCAGCCCTTTTTATTGGAAACAGGGTCTGGCTAATTTGATGAAGCCGGCCTGCAACTCCAAAGCCCTGCCTTCCACGAGCTGATGCCAGGTGCGTGCCACACGCCCAGCTCTGGGTGCTGGTCGTAATGCCGGGCAGGGCCTCAGCCTTGGCCCTGGGGATCCCCTTCTGGGGTGGGCATCCTGTGCATGGCGGGGTGCTGAGCAGCGCCCCTCGTCACTCCAGGCTGTGGCAGCGACAGATGTACTCTGACATTGAGAGAGCCCCTGGGGAGGAATGCCACCACGGGCTGCTTCAGGGGACTTGGTCTGGTGGCCCTGCAGTCCAGGGGACTTGGCTGCAGGGCCTGGCTCTCCTTACTTAAGCAGCAGCCGCCTCAAAGCTCCAGGCTCCGCAGACTTCTGGGACGCCGGGTCAGGACGCACTAATCCACGGTTAACCGCCCCCGCCCCGCAGCGCCCCTCTGGCAGGAATACTCAGAAACATGCTAGTTCTACCTCGAGTGGGCTCGGGCAGCCATTACCTGTGACTCGCTGCTCATCGCACACGGAACAGCCCGGCTGCCAGGGTGAGGCCGGCGCCGACAGCCTCTTCCCGCCCCTCTGTGGACCTTAGAGTTTTTTTGTTTTGTGATACTGGGAATTGAAGCCAGGTCTGAGCCTCCTCCCCCCAGCTCTATTTTATTTTTTATTTGGAAAGAGGGTCTCACTAAATTGCTGAGGCTGTCCTCAAACCTGTGATCCTCCTGTCTCAGCCTCCCAAGTACAGGGATTAGAGGTGTGTGCCACCAGCTCCAGCTTCCAGAAAGCAAAGTTACTGATCTGTCCTGTGTACTTGACGGCCTGGGGTGAGTTTGGAAGAGCGTCTCAGGCCCCCCAGTGAGAGGCAAGATGGGGTGAGAGAACGGGACCACTGGGGTGGACCTGAGAAGTGCATGGAGACTCTCATCAACCTCGCAAGACCTTGTTTCAAAATAAAAATAAAAAATAGGTCTGAGGGTGTAGCTCAGAGGTAGAATGCCCGAGTCCTATCCCCAGGACCACACACACACACACAAAGTAGTTCCTAGAGGGGGCTGGCTGCATGGCCACCAGGCCAGGCGCACCTCACACTCACCCAGAGGCCTGGTGTGGTGGCACACGCCTGCATTCCAGTACTTGGGAGGTCGAGACGGGAGGATCACAGGTTAGAGGCTACCCTCAGAAACTCCAAATAAAAAGTGAAAAGGGCTGGGGGTGCACTGGCAGGCGCCGCTCCGCCCCAGGGCTGCTCTTGGTGGGCACCTGTGCCCTGCAGGGTGCTGAACCGTGTCACCTGCCTCCACCCACTGCATGCTGGGAGCTCCCCCAGTCATGTGTGTTTTGTGACATCTGAGGACAGCAGGTAGTGCTGGACCCTGAATCTCACCCCTGCACAATGGGGTTCTGCCTGTGGGGGAGCAGCGAGAAGGTGGCGCGTATGCAGGAGGTGGCCGTCCCGTGGGGCGGGGCTGCAGCCTGCACCTGCGGCAGGGCTCCTGTCCCCACGCAGCAGGCTCAGCTGGTCAGAAATACAAATCGAGGTCCGTGTCAAGTCGGGCGCCACTTCCGTCCATGGCAAAGCCCGCAGAGCAGCCGAGGCGGTGGCGAGGAGCCTGGAAGGCTGGGGCTCCTTGCTGTGGGAGCCTCTTCAAGGGCCACTGTCGCCACGCTGTCACTCCGGGAGGCTCCGGTAGAGTGCACACGCGGCTGGGACAGTGTTCCTACTTGGCCACCCAGGACTGAGGGTCTTGGCTGGGCTCGGGCTCCCGCGTGCCAGGGAGCAGGTGGGGACCAGAGCCCGGGAAGGAAGGCCATTGGCGACAGGACGGGCCTTCGGGCCTCCTGGTGGCCTGCACCCCACAACAGGGTTTCTGAGGCTGGGGGGCAGGGTCAGTGCAAGACAAGCGGAGGTCACGACGTCTGTTTATTCCACATGGTTTTCGTCCCTACGGTTCCTGTGGACACGTCAGCGACTCCTGCCACGCGAGGGGCGCAGGTGGCCGGCCACGGCCCTCTACCTACGACACACACAGGACTGCTTCTACCTGCACACAGCCTGGAGGCCCAACCCAGAGAGGCTGCCGGCTCCCGCCCAGGCAGGGCCACGGGGACACCGGTGGCCGCGCTTCCTGGACCCCCCACCCTGCAAGCAGCGCAGGAGGCGGCTTTAGGGCCAAGGGGGTGGCACTGGGGAGCCCGCCTAGGGCACAAGGGGATGCAGACAGGCCAGGTGTCCTGGTCAACCCCCACCCCAGGTGAGGGCAGAGCCGGGCTGCTCAGGAGGCCCCACGGAGCTGTCGGCCATGAGGACTGGAAAAGGAGGCCGGAGGACAGGGACCCATGCCTGTCGCCACGCTCAGCTGGAAGAGTCACAGAGCCCAACCCCGCACACCCCGACACACTGGCTGACGGGAACTGAAGTCGCCCATGAGGCGGGCCTGGCTGGAGTCCTCCTGTGGTCGTGGGGTGCGGGCGCCCGGCCCGGGCTGGCAGTGAGCGCTTCCGAGCAGGGCGCCGGCCGGGCGGCCCACAGGTCGACTCCAGGAGTCTCGAAGACAGATCGAGGGCAGGCAGGGGCCTATGAAGAGGGCCCGGAGGTCACAGGTGTCCGCCAGGAGGCTCAACGTCACACCTGTCGCTTCTCGAGAGCCGCCCAGCCGAGGAGCACCCCCGGATTTCTAGAAAATACTTTAAACGACTGACTGGGCTTTCTGGGGGCCGGGAGGGAGCTCGGTGCTGGTCTGCCTTCAGCTTGCTGGTTCTTTTCTTGAGAAGGGGCAGGGACTGTAAGAGAATACAAAATGGGGATCCTGGAAGGGCGAAGAAATAGAAGGGGAACAGAATAAAAGTCCATCTTAACATGCAGGTCCAATTCCGTCTCTTTCTCTCTCAGGCAGTCCGATGGGAAAAATGGCAAAACGCGAGAAGGCTTCCAGTCGGCCGAGGACAGGATGGCGCTGGGGCGGCTGGAGGAAGGGACACACGGGGCAGTTAGGGCCCCGCAGGATGCAAGGCGCACACGCGCGGGGGAGGATGGGCTAACGTCACAGCCCCAAAGGGCGCACGCACACTGGATGGCTTGCGTGGGGTGGTGGCTGCTATGTCCCTACAGACAGAATTCGGCCATTATCGAGAAGGTTCTGTCAGCGTACACTCGAAAATGCTGGTAAAGGTAGTTTTGGTAAAAGGTTTTAAATGGATGTAAGATTGACCTCGCCGGGTGTGGTGGCGCACACCTGCAATCCCAGTACTTGGGAGGCTGAGACAGGAGGACTGCAGGTTTGAGGCCAGGCTCAGCAACTTAGTGAGGCCCTGTTTGTTTTTGTGAGTGTTTGTTACTGGTGGTCGAACCCAGAGGCATTCTACCTCTGAGCTACACCCAGCCCTTTTTATTTTGAAACAGGGTTTCGCTAAATTGGTGAGGCTGGATTCAAACCTGTTACCTTCCTGTCTCAGCCTCCCAAGTACTGGGATTACAGGTGTATATCAACAAAAACAAACAAAACAACAAAAAAAGGCACATGAAAGAAAAAGCAACCAAAACTAACTTGAACTGCTCTGGGTGGTGTGCCCGCATACGTGCATATGCACTCACGTGCGTGTTCCTGGCGGTTGAACTCAGGGGCATTCTATCTCTGAGTTACAGCCCCAGGCCTATTTTATTTTTTTATTTGGAAACAGGGTGTCACTAAGTTGCGGAGGGCCTCACTAAGTAGTTGAGGCTGGCCGCGAACCCAGATCCTCCTGTCCCAGCCTCCCAAGTACTGGGATTGCAGGCCTGCGCCTCCGCGCCCGGCCTGGCTGCTTTTCAATGTGCCCGTGCTTCACATTTTTCTAAGATAATCACGGTTAAGATACCGAAGCATGAGGACGGAATGGTGACAAATGGAAAGAGGTCGTGTGGCAGGGGAACACAAGCATCCCTGGCAGAGGCCCAGAGGCCACCGACCTCCAGCTCCCTCGGGGACGGGGACAGGGACCTTGGCTGCCAGGGCCAGGGCCGCCGGGATACCGAGCGCGTTTCCAAGCGGTCACGACGCAACATGGGCTCTCAGGGACGCGCCGCACGTGCAGGCGAGCACTGGCGTGGTTTGGGCGCTCGCCCCGGCTTCGCGGGCGCCATCCTCAAGGACATCACCGCAGACTCAGCGCCGGCCCGTTCAGGCCGCTGTGGGGCCTCGCCCTGACCCCACACTGTCCGATCCAGATGGGAGGTGGGGCTGGGACTCTGGCGGGCGCGGGACAAGGCCTGGAGGGACGCTCCCGCCTGGACTGTGGCACCCTCCCCTGGGGACGCACCTGGCCGGTCACTCCTGCTGGTCGTCGTTGCTGGCGCTGGGGGTCCGGCTGCGGATCTGACTTCTGAGCTGCTCGATCAACTCTGGGTTCTGCTGCTGCATGTGCTGTGCGAACTGCTGGCCCCTGCAGGGGACGGTGCGGCTGGGCGTGGGCGGGGCTCGGGCTCCCCGCTTCCTGCCTCCCCCCCGCCTGCCCCGGGCCACCACCCGCCCGCCGCCCGCCGCCCGCCGCCCGCCCGCAGCTCCACTCACGCCTGGATGAGGCTGGCCAGGTCGTTCTGTGAAGGGCTGGTGCCCGGGGTCCCCAGGGGGTTGTGACCGCCGGAAATCATGCTGGACATGCTGTGGGGGAAAGCGCCACTCAGCCTGGCCGCCCGGGTACCCGTCCCCACGCGGCCCAGGGCCGTCCTTGTCATCTCTTCTCCAGCAGGAGTTTCTGAAGCCACCGAGTCGGCCTCCAGGGTCCCAAGCCCACCCAGGCCCTGTGGCTTTTGCCAGCGTCCCCTTTGGCCTAAAGACAGCGGGTCTCCTCAGCAAGGCGATTCTGCCTCCAGGGACACTAGGTGACATTTGCGATTGCCACGACTGGGACTGGGGGAGCTCCTGGCCCAGGAGGCCCACCCCAGAGAATGACCCAGCCTTGAACAGGGACCGAGAAACTGCTTTGAGATTTACTATGAAGGCAGCCTGGCTGCTCCTCAGTCTGTTAAGCAGAGTTACCAGGTGACCGACACCTGAGTCACCATAGTCAAAAAGCGGGAACAGCCCGCATGTCCCTCAACAGATGAAGGGGTAAGCACAGCACGGCCAATCCACACGCTGGAGTATTACACATCCATGAAAAAGGAGCAAAGTGCTGACACATGCTGTACTGTGGACAGACCTTGTGGATATCATGCTCAGTGAGGAAACCAGACCCAAAAAGCGACACGGCATGTGACTCCATTGGTAGGAAATGTCCAGAAGGTGAATACACACAGGAAGTGGATTCCTGGCTGGGGAACGGAGGGCGAGTGCTTATGGAGATGAGGGTCTCCTCTCCGGGTCAAAGAATGTTCTGGAACTAGCGTGGAAACAGGCACATGGCACTGCGAGTGTACTTAATGTTAACGTACACTTTACACTTGATCTTAGCCAAAAGGCTGAGAAGCAATATCAGACACTTTAAAAGAGTTAAGAGAGCCGGGCGTGGTGACGCACGCTTGTCATCCCAGTACTTGGGAGGCTGAGACCGGAGGATCCGGGTTCGCGGTCAGCCTCAGCTACTTAGTGAGGCCCTCCGCAACTTCGTGAGACCCGGTTTCAAAATAAAGTGTAAAAAATAGGGCCGGGGGTGTAGCTCAGAGGTAGAATGCCCCTGGGTTCAATCCCTGGTACCACACACAAAAAAAAAGTTAAGAGTTTTCCTGTCATGCATATTTTGCCACAATAAAAGAGAACTGTAACCATGGGAAGACGCAAAGAACAGCTGTCACTTACAGTTGATGGAGTTGAGGGTTGTTCATCACGTTTGAGGCCTGAAGGAAAAAAAGATTTGTCAAAAAAGGGAAGCATCCAAACCAGGCGTGGTGGCGCACGCTTGTAATCCCAGTACTCGTGAGGCTGAGACCGGAGGATCCGGGTTCGCAGCCAGCCTCAGCTACTTAGTGAGGCCTCCGCAACTTAGTAAGACCCGGTTTCAAAATAAAGAATAAAAAAATAGGGCCGGGGGTGTAGCTGGGAGGTAGAATGCCCCTGGGTTCAATCCCCGGTACCGCAAAAAAAAAAAAAAAAAAAA
>PVJS01062194.1:0-10799 GCA_004027185.1 Glis glis | reverse complement strand
TCACGAAGTTGCGGAGGGCCTCACTAAGGAAAGAGAGAGAGAGAGAGAAAGAGAGAGAGAGAGAGAGAGAGAGAGAGAGAGAGCTGAGGCTGGCCACGAACCCGGATCCTCCGGTCTCCGCCTCCCAAAGTACTGGGATTACAAGCGTGCGCCACCACGCCCGGCCCTATTTTATATTGTTTATTTTGAAACAGGGTCTCACTAAGTTGCGGAGGGCCTCACTAAGTAGCTGAGGCTGGCCGTGAACCTGCTATCCTCCTGCTTCAGCCTCCCAAGTACTGGGATTACAAGTGTGCACCACCATGCCCAGCTAAACTTTTCTATCTTGTCACCACTATTGACTACAACAAAACCATAACAAACTCAACTAATTATTTTCTCCCAATTGGAAAGTATACAGGCATACTAGCCACAGATAAGTGCTCGGCTTTTCTAGGCCTTTCTTTAAAAAGGCTCCATTATTTAAAACATGCTTTTGGTTCTATTCATACATATTCATACATATTTAATACTTTTATTGCTGCAGTTTTCCCAACAGCCTTGGAGACTCCTGCTTTTGTTGAAGACTTTTCCTTTCCCAACGTGCCCTCTGCACTAAGTGTATAATCTCCACTACAGGCAACCTTGACGAGTGACAAAATATGCAGCCCGCAGCTCCAGCAAAAGGAGCAGGAGGGAGAGAGCAGGTCTCTTTTTCTGCCTATTTAGAACATTGAAACCCCATTTGCTGCTGGCCATATGAGCCAAAGAATGCAGCTTTCAGCAGCTGTTGATGTGAGAGGCTCCAAATCTCATTTCCACGAGCTGGGTGTCACTGACAATCCTCTAGGACATCAGGAAGTGGGTTGGCACGAGGGAGTGGCCTCCTGTTCTCTTCCCTAAAGGCCTGCCTTGGGTGGACCTGTTGCATATGGCAGAAAGAGTTATATAGAGTTCAAAAAGCATGCCATATTTCATTGTTGTTTTTGTTGCAGATATATATTTCTTTTTTTTTGTGGTACCGGGGATTGAACGCAGGGGCGTTCTACCTCCGCACTACACCCCCGGCCCTATTTTTTATTATTTTGAAACCGGGTCTCACGAAGTTGTGGAGGGCCTCACTAAGTAGAGAGAGAGAGAGAGAGAGAGAGAGAGAGAGAGAGAGAGAGAGACAGGGAGAGAGAGAGAGAGCGAGCTGAGGCTGGCCGTGAACCTGGATCCTCCGGTCTCTGCCTCCCAAAGTACTGGGATTACAAGCGTGCGCCACCACGCCCGGCCAGGGTCCCTACTCTACTCATTCCTGTTACCCTTGCTTGGTGCTGTGCTGGCAAATCAGCTCTTAAATAAAAAGCACTAGCTTGTAGTAATCACCAGTTTTCACAGTGTAAGTACCCCTACCTTGTCTGCCGGCATGACATCGCTGGATGTGGAGTTGGGAAGAGAGGCGCACTGTTGCCTCTTGAGACCCGGTAGAAGCTGGTTCTCACACACCTCTACACAGCTCCTGGTCAGCTCACACTGACTTCGGATGTGAAAGATCGCTGCAGCCCAGTGCCACTGCCTTTCTACAATGGGGATTTTTTAAAATACTTTTATTGGTGCATTATAGTCTCACATCATAATGTAGTTCATAGTGATGGTGACATACATGCACCTAGCTACAACTGGGATTTTTTTTTTTTTGCAGTACTGGGGATTGAACCCAGGGGCTTTCTACCTCCAAACTCCATCCCCAGCCCTATTTTTTATTCTTTATTTAAAAACAGGGTCTCACTGAGTTGCGGAGGGCCTCACTAAGTAGCTGAGGCTGGCCGCGAACCCGGATCCTCTGGTCTCCACCTCCCAAGTACTGGGATTACGAGCGTGCGCCACCACACCCGGCCTACAACTGGGATTTTAAGACAGTTTGCAACATACTTTTGCATCTACTATGTCCTTAGGCTCTAATCATGGCATTGTGTGATACTAGTATGCCTACGTAGCGGAGAAAAAAACTGAGGCACGAGGAAGCGTGAATGGGCTTCAGCTCACACAGCTGCCATTCATTCTGTCCGTATCTACCTCTCCACTCTCATCTCTGGCCATTCTCCTCTCACACTGCCTGCTGTGGCCAGGCTGAACATCTTTTTGTACTACCAATGCCTCATGCACTCTCACTTCTTTCCAGAATATTCTTTCTATGCCCTACCCTCTTTCTGTCCTGTGCAACTGTTATTGACTGTATCTCAGATTAAACACTGCATCCTGGAATGTTCATGTCAGGGAAGGGATCTCTCCCACTTGCTTTTATGACACGCTCTAGTACTCCCATCATGGTATTTGCCAAATGGGTGTTGAAGCAGCTTGTTTATTTATCTGCCTCCTCCACTAGACTATAAACCATTGATTCTGTGCCTAACATGGTATCTGTCCCAGTATATATTTTTAGAATGAATGAATGAATGATGACATCCTAATTCCAATTATCCGTACTTTCTCCTACTGCAATCCCGAATTTCGAATTCTTTGTAAATTGGCTGAGGTTTTTCCAGGAACCTTGGAAGCTCCTGCTAGAAGCACACCCAGCCAGACTTCTCCATTGGCAGGTGGAGAGGTTCACCTACTCTGTCTTGACATGGCTCCCCTGGGCTTTGCAAAGTATCACAGAAGCAAATTGAGTATGCTACGAAATGTGCTCATTATACACATGCCAAGACAAAAATACAGTCAGGAAAAAACCTAAAAAGCACCTGCACCTTCAGGAAAGGATGCGTGCTTAGGGATATCCTGAGTCAGCATATCCTGGAATAACTGCAAGATGTATTCACACTGATTGCCTCGGTTCCCCTCTGAGGCAGGAAAGGGTCAGGACTGCCTGCACGCTGGGGAGATGCGGACCTTTTATCACCACATTATCTCACAACTACCGAGGCCGATGGTTCAACAAATACCTACTCATCTTCTGTCAACAGAAGGTGCTGCTACTTAAAACAGGAGTAGAGTCTGGCACAGATTAGTTACTTTCCTTCAAGTACCTGAGCCTACCTAGTAATACGAACTTCAGGGTATTTATCTTTGCTCTTCAGCATATATGAAAAATAATTTTACAATCATCAGAGGATCTGATGATGCCTCTAAAGGCATTGCTGTCCAATAAAACTTTCTGCTCTGATGGGAATGAACTCTTCTGTACTGTGTAATATGGTCACCGCATATACCGAGCACCTGTCATGTGGCTGGTGCAATGGAAGACGTGAATTTCAAACTTTATTTGCTTTTAATTAATTTAAATGTCAATTGTCAAATGTGGCTAGAGGCTACTGTATTGGATGACATTAGCTTTAGATATATCAGTTACGAGAAATTCAGGCACTGAAGAACATGTTAAATGACATCACAAGAATGCAATAGGAGAAATTCAAGAGTGTGGGAAAACTATGAGAAATGAACCAAGCTTTCTAATAAATATAATACACACGAAGAAGAAGGAGGAGGAGGAGGAGGAGGAGGAGGAGGAGGAGGAGGAGGAGAAGTAGGAGCAAGAGGAGGAGGAGGAGAGAGGAGAGAGGAAGAGGAGGCACATGCTTGCAATCACAGTACATGGGAGCTGAGATGGGAGGGTCTCAGTTTTGTGTCCAGTCTTGCAATTTAGTGAGACTCTCAGCAACCTACTGAAACTCTGCTTCAAAATATAAAAAATAAAAAGGACTGGGAGTGTAGCTTGGAGGTAGAATGCTCCTGGGTTCAATCCCCAGTACCACTAAAGTGAATAAATAAATAAATAAATAAGAAGAAGGAGGAGAAAGAAGGACTGTGGGGAGGGGAGAACCTAGAGATTAAGAGATTTAGGAGGCATATCAACCAACTTCAATATATGGAATTTGGTGAATTTTGATTCAAACCACCTATTAAAAAGTTATGAGGCAAGCCAGGCATGGTGGCGTACACCTGTAATCACAGCACTTGGGATGCTGAGACTGGAGGATTGCAGGTTCCAGGCCAGACTCAGCAACTTAGTGAGATCCTCAGCAACTTAGAAAGACCCTGTTTCAAAATAAAAAATAGAAAATAGGGCTGGGGGTGTAGCTCTGAGGCAGAATGCTTCTGGATTCAATCCCCAGTAAAAACACACACACACACACTATGAGGCAATTAGGGGAATTTGAACGACTACATATTTGATGACATCAAGAAACTTTTATTATTATTATTATTATTATTATTATTATTTTGTGGCACTGGGGATTGAATCAAGGAGCATTCTACCTGCGAGCTACACCTCTAGCCCTGTTTTATTTTTATTTTGAAACAGGGTCTTGCTAGGTTGATGAAAGTCTCATTACTTGCTGAGGCTGTCCTTGAACCTGTGACTCTCCTGTCTGGGCCTCCCAAGTACTGGGATTACAGGTGTGTGCCACCACGCCCGGCTTCACGAAACTTTTAGATGTGATAATAATATTGAGCCAGGTTGAAAAACCAGAATCTTTATCATTCAAGCGAACCTCCTGAAGTGTTTACGGATGGAAGAGTATGATGTATGGGTTATGCCTCAGTTTAATCCAGTAAGGGGAGAAAGTGAGTGGGGTATAGAAGGAATAAGAATGACCTTATGTTGATAATTATGGAAATGAGTCATGAGTATACAGGGGTTCCTTATTATTATTTTCTCTATTTTTATACTTAGAAATTTTCATTAAAATGTTTTTTAAAAAATCATCAGAGGGCAAGGTGGGATATGAAGGGAAATATACTAAGTGATGTGTGCATATATGAATGTATTACTTTGCACCGATAAAAGTATAAAAAAGGAGGAGAACTAAGATGGCAGCTGAAGGTGACAGCCCGTCTCAGGTGCTCTGAGACTCGGAACTCAGTCATCGTGAAGACAGTTTCTTGACAAGAGAAGAAAAGCAGCAAAAAATTGAACAAAACAATGAAAAATTTGAAATGCAGCGGAACCAAAACCAGAAGACAGAACAGAGGACAGTAAAGAGCTCCGGGCGCCTCACCTTGGGACCGGCCACGCCATCTTGGCCAGGCCGCACCGGGGCTGGTGGCTGGTGGCAGCCGGCACCGCAGCTTCCAGAGACCGCCAGCAAAGAAGCCAGCGACTTGATGTGAAACCAGTGACTGCAGATCAGCATAGAAAGTGGTTGGCACCTTGCGCCACGCTCGACAGAGACCCAAAGGCCCGGATGGCCCAGCCAGAACCTGTGGCAGTGGCAGCAGAGGCGGAGCCCACCTCTTCCTCCAGAGATCCAGAGGGCTCTCAACAAGGCCATAAGTTAATGAGCTGCCCCAGTGGGAGACCGCCCAGCAGGGACACAAGGACTTGAATGGCAAACAATAGACTGGCGGGATTTGAGGCTTTGCTGATCCTCCTGTGGAGGTGAAGGTGGGGGTGGGGCCTGTGGTGGATTAGCAGACAGCCCCCAGGGACATTTGGGCGGGAGAGACCTATAGTCCACAGGTCGGCAGCATCCTTGCAGGGTCTCTGGGGATCACCACAGGACACCCAGTAGTGGAGTCTGGGGAGAAATCGGACCAACCCAGCCTCCTCTAGGGAGAACACAGAGCCCCTTCATCTGTACTGGGTCTGCTCCCAGCGACTCCAGCCACCTGCTTAGGTAGTGAGAAACACAGGCTCAGGGTCCCATGCTTGCACTAGGTCAAGTCCCAGGGTCACTTGCAGCCTATGCAGGCAGAGAGAAACACAGGCTCAGGGTCTCTGGAAAGCATGGAGTCTCCCGCTCACACTGGGTCTAGCCCCAGCAGCACGTGCCGCATACATAGGCAGAGAGGGACATAGGGACAGGCCCTGTGGAGAGCATGGAGTCCCACATTTGCAGTGGGAGGGGCACCAGCAGCACTTGATGCCTGCACAGGCAGAGACCTCAGGCCAGGGTCCCAATCACTGAAGGAGACCAAGAATTGGGGCTACAAATTGACATCATTGCTATAGATTACTGAGCAAGTGAGAATGCTCGAGAACCTACTATATGAGTATTTTTTCCCTCTGTGCCACTTCGTTCTGTAGGTTTTTCTGGTTTTTTTTTTTTTTTTGCAGCTACTCTGTACTTGTATATTTGTAGGGTTCATTTTTTTTCTTTATTGTTTTCTTTATTGTTTGTTTGTTTGTTCTTTTTCCCAACCCTTTTGCAAGCTTCTTCCCTCCCTCCTATCTCTTCTCTTCTCTTCTCTCCATTCCTCTTTTTTTTCTTTGCCTTGTATTAAATCCATTTTGTATCACTAGACCTAAAGACTCTACACTGGCTTCGAGATTCCCCCTTTATTTTCACTATCTCTAATCTTTACTATAGATTACCTTACTACACTCAAATTCTTATTCTACTCGATTCTATTCTCTACTTTACCATATTCTTGCATTCCTTACTCCAGCACCTTCCACCTCACTCACCCTTCACCATTGAATACAACATAACTTGCCCTTGTATATACCAGCTGACTCCTCTAAATCTCTATTGCTGAGATTGGACCAGACAGGTGAACCACCAGAAAGGAATGCCAAACACCGAGGACAAAGTAATGGTAGCTATCAGATGGAACTGCCCAACAGCCCGTACATTGAATGTTAAAAAGACACAGGGCACAAACTGTTCTGCTCACACGTCTGAGTCTACTCCTTATTATGGAGGCGACAAACAGGTCCCTGGACCTTAACACCTGGAACCCATCAACATCACCATTGCAGCAGGCAGAAGGAGCCCTAGAGTAACTGCAACCCAGTACTGACGATCTACAGGCAGAACACCAGTGGGATGACACGGGACACAGACCTCAAAGTCGTTATTAAAGGTTGATAAACAAATAACAGAAAGCTGAGAATACCCATAGAATAGAGGCTATTCACTTTTAAGGCTTACCTAGTATCAAATATCTACTTCCAGAATAAGATACTATAAAGGGAAAGAGATTAGACATAGGAAACCTACAGAGTGTGAGAGAGAGAGAAAGAGAGAGAGACAGAGAGCTACCAAAAGCAACAAAGATATAAACTTAAGAAACCTGAAATCATGAGAAGGAAGAATAGCAAAGAAACAATGAGCCCCCACAACTCTACAACAACAGAACCCACCAACACAGAAGTACAGAGATTGCCACAGGACAATTCAGAACTTTAATAGAAGAAATGATACAGGATTTCCGAAAAGAATTCAGAGACAGCCTGAAAGTAATGAAGGATCAAATAAAGAGTCTGACACCCTGAACAGTAATCAAAAAGAAGGTCTGAAGGAAGTGAAGGATGCAATAATTGAAATGAAGGCATCAATACAAACTATCAGTAGTAGAATAGACCACATGAAAAACAGAATCTCACTCTTAGAAGATGACCACTCCAAAAGTGAACGCATAGTATATAATTTAGAAAAAACAATTCGACAGCATGAATTGGACATTGAAGAGATCTCAAGCAATTTTAAAAGAGCTAACCTAAGAATAATAGGTGTAGAAGAGGGAATAGAAGCTGAAACCAAAGGAATCAATAATCTTTTCAAAGAAGGAATATTAGAAAAATTTCCAAAGATAGAAGAAGAGGTTGACACACAGGTACAGGAAACATACAACCCTCGTTAGACAAGATCAGAGAAAAGGTTCACCACATCGCATAATAAACAAATTGACTAATGCAGAGGCCAAGGAGAGAATCTTAAAGGCAATGAGAGTAAAAGACCAAGTGACATTCAGAAGCAAACCAATAATAGTCACTCCAGATTTCTCAAACCAAGTCATGAAAGCCAGGAGGGCCTGGAGCGACATACTCCAAATTCTGAAAGAAAACAACTTCCAGCCAAGACTACTCCACCCAGCAAAGATTTGTTTCAAAGTTGATGGGGAAATAAAAATCTTCCCCAACAAACAGAAGCTGAAAGACTTTATGTCTTCCAAACCAGCACTAGAGAAAATACTCAAAGAGATTAATTACAAAGAAGTAATAAGAAATAAATGCCAGAACCAGAGAAACAATGATTTCTAGCAAATGAACAACTAAGCAAAAAGAACAAACACTACCTCAAACAGAAATTAAAACTCAAAATGTTAGGAATTAAAAATAATCTCTCAATAACCATGCTGAATATAAATGGCCTCAACTCCCCAACCAAGAGACATAAGGTGGCAAAGTGGATTAAAAATCATAATCCATCTATATGCTGCCTGCAAGAAACACAATACTCACAATTTAAGGTGAAGAGATGGAGCAAGGTAATCCACGCTAATGGAACTTGAAAACAAGCAGGAGTAGCAACTATGATAGACAAATTAGACTTCAAACCTAAACGTATCAGAAGAGACAAAGCAGGTCATTTCTTACTGGTAAAAGGAACAATCCAGCAAGAGGATATAACGACAGTCAACATTTTTGCCCCAAACATAGGTGCAACCACTTTCATAAAAGAAACTCTTTGTGACATTAAGTCACACATAGATCCCAATACAATAATATTGGGAGACTTCAACACACCTTTCAAACCACTAGATCGATCTTCAAGACAAAAGGTCAGTAAAGATGCCTCAGACCTAAGGAACACCATAAACCAAATGGATCTACAAGACACACACAGAATATTCCACCCAACTACAGCTGAATTCATATTTTTTCAGCTGCTCATGGAACCGTCTCTAAAATAGACCATATCCTAGGCCACAAAGTGAGTACCAACAAATTCAAAAAATATGATATAATCCTCTGTGTCTTTTCAGACCATAATGGAATGAAACTAGAAATTGACTATAAGAAGACAGAGAAACATCATAAATACATGAAGATGGAACACCACGCTGCTGAATGAGGAGTGGGTCAGAGAATAAATAAGGGGAGACATTAAGAAATTCCTAGAAACAAATGAAAACAGAGACACAACACATCAAAATCTCTGGGACACTCTGAAGGCAGTATTAAGAGGAAAATTCATAGCACTGAGTGCTTACAAAAGAACAGAAAATCACGAAATAATGACACATCTCAAAGCCCTTGAAAAACAGGAACAGTCTAACCCCAAAGCCAGTAGAAGACAGGAAATTATTAAAATCAGAGCAGAGATCAATGAAGTAGAGAATAAAAAAAATACAAAAAATCAACAAAACAAAAGCTGGTTCCTTGAAAAAATAAACAAGACAGATAAACCACTAGTCAACCTAACCAAAAGAAAGAGAGAATCAACCCAAATTACTAAAATAAGAGATGAAAAAGGTGATATTACCACTGACAGCATGGAAACCAGAGGATAATCAGAAACTACTTTGAAAAACTATACTACAACAAATGAGGTTGAGGTATGTTCCTTCTATTCCAATTCTCTGCAGTGTTCTTATCATGAATGGGTGTTGGATTTTGTCAAATGCTTTTTCAGCATCTATTGATATGATCATGTGATTTTTGTCTTTAGTTCTGTTTATGTGGTGGATTACATGGATTGTTTTTCGTATATTGAACCAGCCTTGCATCCCTGGGATGAACCCTACTTGGTCACAGTGTATGATTTTCTTGATGTGGTTTTGAATGCATCTTGCTAGTACTTTGTTTAGAAGTTTTGCATCTAAGTTCATCAATGATATAGGTCTGTAGTTTTCTTTTCTTGGGCTGTCTTTATTTGATTTTGGTATTAATGTGATGTTGGCTTCATAGAATGTATGTGGGAGAGTCCCGTTTCCATTTTATGGACTAGATTGAGGAATATTAGGATTCGTTCTTCTGTAAAGGTTTTATAAAATTCACCTGGGAAACCATCTGGACCCGGGCTTTTCTTTGATGGTAGGCTCTATTGCTGCTTCAATCTCTTTGACTGCTATTGGTCGATTTAAATTTTCTATATCTTCTTGATTCAACTTAGGAAGGTTATATGTGTCTAGAAATTTGTCAATTTCTTCTAGGTTTTCCATTTTGTTGTAGTATAGTTTTTCAAAGTAGTTTCTGATTATCCTCTGGCCCACAGCCAACATCATGTAGAATGGGGAAAAACTATGAGAGTTCCCCTTAAAAACAGGAACAAGACAAGGCTGTCCACTATCACCAATCCTTTTCAATATAGTACTAGAGACTCCTGCCAGAGTAATAAAGCAAGAGAAGGAAATCAAAGGAGTGCAAATAGGAAAAGAAGAAATGAAACTATCTTAGAAGACCCAACAAACTCAACCAAAAGGCTTATGGAACTGATCAACAAATTCAGTGAAGAGTCTGGATAGAAAATCAATCTTAAAAAAAATTAGAAGCTTTTCTATATGCCAACCATAAATCCACTGAAAAAGAAATCTGGAAAATGTTTCCACTCACGATATCCTCCAAAACAATAAAATACTTAGGAATAAACTTAACCAAGGAGGTAAAAGACCTCTACAAGGAAAATTATAAAACACTGAAAAAAGAAATTGAAGAAGATCTTAGAAGATGGAAAGACCTCCCATGCTCTTGGATAGGCAGAATAAATATAATCAAAATCACATTCTTCCAAAAGTGATCTAAAGATTCAATGGAATACCCATTAAATTACCAAGGTCATTTTCACAGACATAGAAAAATCAGTCCTTAAATTAATTTGGAACAACAAAAATTACATCATTTGCAGGGAAATGGATGGAATAAGAGAAAATTATGCTAAGTGAGATTAGTCAGTCACAAAATGTGAAAAGTTGGATGCCCTCCCTAATATGTGGAAGCTAGGGAGAATAGGGCATAGGAGGGACTCCAGACAAAGATGGAGAAAACCTTAGATGAGTAAAGAAGGCGACCTAACTGAGGGAGATGGGGGGGGAGAGGGAAACACCCTAATGCACAGGATGTACACACACAAACTTATCAAAGTCAACTACTATGCTGAGCACGA
>PVJS01062193.1:0-10797 GCA_004027185.1 Glis glis | reverse complement strand
ATCTGTCCTTAAATTCATTTGGAACAACAAAAAACCCAGAATAGGCAAAGTAGTTCTCATCAACAAGAACCATGCAGGAGGCATCACAATACCTGACTTCAAACTATACTACAAAGCCATAGTAATAAAAACAGCATGGTATTGGCACAAAAGCAGTCACATAGACCAATGGAGCAGAATAGAAGACTCAAAAAAAAAAAAACCCACACACCTACAGCTAATTGATTTTGGACAAAGAGGCTAAAAACATGTACCGGAGAAAGGATAGCCTCTTCCACAAATGGTGCTGGCAAAACTGGCTAACCATATGCAGAAAAATAGAAATAAACCCCACTTTCTACCTTGCACTAGAGTCAGCTCAAGATGGATCAAAGACCTAGAAATCAGACCTTGCAGCTACTCGAAGAGGGCATAGGCCCAACACTTCAACACATAGGCACAGGTAAAGACTTCCTTAACAAGACCCCAAAGGCACAGGAAACTAAAATGAGGATTAATATGTGGGATTGCATTAAACTGAAGAAGTTTTGTGCAGCAAAGGAAACAATCCAGAACCTCAACAGGGAGCCGACAGAATGGGAGAAGATTTTTGCCAGCTACTCCTCTGATAGAGAACCTAGAATATACAGAGAACTTAAAAAAAATCACCACTAAAAAAACAAATAACCCAATCAAAAAATGGGCAAGTGAACTAAATAGACACTTCACAAAAGAAGAAACACAAATGGCCCATAAATGTATGAAAAAATGTTCAACATCATTAGCAGTCAGCGAGATGCAAATCAAAACTACCCTGAGATTTCACCTAACCTCAATTAGAATGGCAATCATTAAAAACATAAACAACAACAAATGCTGGTGAGGATGTGGAGAAGTAGGAACTCTAATACACTGTTGGTGGGATTGCAAATTAGTGCAACCACTTTGGAAAACAATGTGGAGGATCCTTAGAAGAGTGGGAATGAACCTACCATATGACCCAGCAATACCACTTCTAGGTATCTACCCAAAAGAACTGAAACCATACTACCAGACTAATGCATGTGTATCTATGTTTATAGCTGCACAATTCACAATTGCCAAACTTTTGAACCAGCCAAGGTGTCCGTTGACAGATGAATGGATCACAAAACTATGGGATATGTACACAATGGGATTTTACGCAGCCATAAAGAAGAGCAAAATTACAGCATTTGCAGGGAAATGGAGGGCACTGGAGAACATTATGCTGTGAGATTAGTCAGTCACAAATAGTGAAAAGTCAGATGTTCTCCCTAATATATGGAAGCTAGGGAGAATGGGACTTAGAAGAGACCCCAGACAAAGAAGAAGAAAACTTTAGTTGAGCAAAGGCAACCAACTGAGGGAGACAGGAGGGGGGAAGAGGGAAATACACTAATGCATGTGATATGTATACGCAAACTTATCAGAGTCAATCACTATGCTGAGCATGGAAAGGAAGGAAGGGGGAGAGAATAGGGTGGGATTAGAGGGAGGGCTAAATGAGCAATGTGTGCATGCATGCTTCTCATACCCTGATAGCTATCAAAATGTATAACTACAATGCACCAATAAATGTAATAAAAGAATAAAAAATAAACAGAAAATACCATTTTAAAACTGCAAAATCAAACATGAAAAAGTATTGAAAAATCACTAAGCATTTTTAAACAAGTTACCATTATTAACAAATTAAAAAGGAAAGATTTAGAAACAAAGGGGAATAGTGGTAGTTGTGGGGACTTTGTCATACACCAATGGTGGGAGCGTCAATGAGTAAAACTTCATAGGCATTTTTCTTTACTATGCCTTATTAGAATTGAAAAATGGATATTCTTTGGCTCACAGGCTGGCCCAAATAAAAAATATAAAACAAAACAGAAAAAAACTTCTAGAAGGAAACGTAAGATAGAATTTGTGTGACCTTAACAGAATGTGTATCCTTAACAGAATGAAAAGTCACGTGCCAGAAGAAAACATTTATTGAATACTTATCTGATAAAGATGCATTCAGAACATAGAAAGAACTCTTCTTTTAATTTCCAATTTTTTAAAAAAATTTTGGTTAACATGTATTAATCATGAAATTCAGTGCCGTATTTACACACATGTATACAGCATGCACTAATCAAATCCAACCTGACTTTATTCACCTTCCCACCACACACACCTTTCCTAACCTCTAATAATCACTATTCTATAGTCAGGTTAATTTGTTTTTAGATTCATATGTTTTTAGATTCATGTTCATATGAAAAGATGCTCAACATCATTAGTCATTAGGGAAATGCAAATTAAAACCCCAATGCGGTATCAGCACACATCTGTTAAAATGGCTCTAAGAACAAGACAAAATAAAATGACAATACCAACTGCTGAGGAAAATGAAGAACAAAAGGAACTCCCATGCACTGTAGAGAAGAATTGAAAATGGTATAGTCACCTTAGAAAACAGGAATACAGTGAAAGATATACTTAACAATGGTCCTAAAATCTCAAGTGCATTGAGAATGGATGACTTAGAGCTACATGCAACAAAATGGGTAAAAAATAACATTAAGGGAAAGAAGCCAGTGCACAAAAGGGCATACATGGTATGCTTTCATTTATGTAAATTTCTAAAATAGGCAAAACTAGTCCATGGTGTTAGGACAGTTATTAGGTTGCAGAACAGAATGGTTATTGGGAAAGGAGGATGACTTACAAGCCAACTTCTGGAATGCTGATAATGTTTTGCTCTTGATCAGGGACCAGTTACATAAGTGTGTTCATTCTGTGAAAACACAAACTACATACATAATTTATAAACACTTTTGTGTGTATGTCCTTCTTCAGTAAAATATTTACCAAATGAGAACAGAGGGGATTGATTAAATGTTATACATCTCTGCAATGAAATATTCTTCAATCATTAACATTATGTCCCGTTGTCTAATGCATAGGACACTTATAAAAAACTTAAATTGAACAACAAATATACCATTTATGGTCACTTTGAAATAAATATTATGTTTATGGAGTTCTATTCTTTTGAGAAAAGTAATAGGTATGAATGATTAAAATGTTTGAAAAAATATTTATACATTCTATATATGTGATAAATAATATGCAGGATATATAAACTTTAGGTTATGATTTTTCAACCTACTTAATGTACCTGTGTCAATTTTGTTGGACTATTCACAGAATTGAAAATTTGGAATTTAATGGATTATAAATATTATAATATGCTCTTATAGGAAAATATACTCAATAAAAGTAAGGGAAGAAAAAACACTTATAAAAGAATGTAGCATAACCCTATTTGATAGAAAGTTTAAAAGTACATATGTAAACAAAGTCCTAGGATGCTATCGCAGATGATCACCTTAGTTGGATCCTGATGCATTGTGTTCTTGGTGCTATCATTCACTGTTTAATCCTTGTATGATGAACATGTTAACTTTATATAAGAAAAAAAACATAAAATAGTATAAGGTGAGTCATATGAAAAAACATTAAAGTTATAATATTTTCATGATACAGGAGTAAAAATATATGAATAAGTGGAAGAGAATATGTAACCCAACAACAGACAGATTTTTAATATAATAAAGGTGGTGCTACAAATATGTATGAAAATGAGGATTATTTTGTAAATACTGCCAGGAGAATGGAAGGGGGTAAATTTATCTTATACGCCTTATGCAAAGGAACAAATTCCTCAAAAATCTAAAGGTAAATGTTAAAGACAAGAAATAAAAAAGGACAACAGAAGTAAATATCATTCTTTGATTGTGAAAGGGCTTTATAAAAATACTTTACAAGGCCGGGCATGGTGGCGCACGCTTGTAATCCCAGTACTTTGGGAGGCAGAGACCGGAGGATCCAGGTTCGCGGCCAGCCTCAGCTCTCGCTCTCTCTCTGTCTCTCTCTGTCTCTCTCTCTGTCTCTCTCCTTAGTGAGGCCCTCTGCAACTTCGTGAGACCCGGTTTCAAAATAAAGCATAAAAAATAGGGCCAAGGGCGTAGCATGGAGGTAGAACGCCCCTGCGTTCAATCCCCGGTACCGCAAAAAAAAAAAAAATAATAAATAAATAAATAAATAAATAAATAAATAAAAAATAAAAAGACTTTACAGAAGTTTGACTACATAAAATGAAAGTCTCTTATAGTTCAAAAGAAAGCATCACCAAGATTAAAATGCAAACAATATTCTCGGGAGACTGGTATAAATATGACATACAAAGGGCATTTATGCTTGATATTTAAGATCTCAGAGAAACTTAGAGGAAATGAATTGAGATGCCAAGACGAAAATAGGGAAAGAACATGAAAGCCATAAATCAGAGAAAAGAAAATGCAAATGTCTAATAAACAGAAAGGATGGCTTCTTGAAGTCTAATCACAGAATACCCCTTCCCAAAATGAATGCAATGAACAAAGGGAAAAAAGTATGGAAAAAGTCTGTTTTCAGTAGCAATAATCAAGCAAGAAAAGAATTATAACCTAAGGGCAGACAAAAAGTTCTGCTTCCAGCCAAGGAGTAAAAGGGATCTCATTTACCCTCCTGCCTGAAACAATTAAAAACAGTACAAAATGTATACAACAACAGTTTTCAAGATATCAATCATCAGACAATGAAAAGACAATGTTCCCTGGAAAATGGGAAACAAAGGAGGTGAACCTTAAAAGTGCTCCAGCTTGCTGTCTTGAGAGAGTTCCGAGGCTACTGTTCAGCAGGGGAGCCAAGGCAGAGCCCATAGGTCTCCACTACTGAGGAGGACATGGAGCTGATATTCTGGAGAGACAAAAACAGCTGGAGTTGTCATTCTGTATTATACCATTAAGGAGACAGCTGCACAGATTTCCAGACATCTTCAGAGAGCTGTTCAGATCAGTGTATACTTAGGAGGGGACTATTGGGGGCCGGGAAATAAGAAAGATAGCGTCAAGATAGTACACTAAAGTTTTATTCTAAGTGCAGTAGGAAGAAATTTGATGAATTTTAATTTGAGAAGTGAGATAACTCACTGTATATTTTCATTTTTCATTCTCTACTGAATTGTTCCCAATTGCTATACAACAATGTTCTTTCACCAACTTTAAAACAATAACAAACAACCCAAATAAAACAGCAGTTAAAAAACCCTTCTGAATTACTTCCACTGACATTATGTGCATATGTGAGATACCAATGTCAATCTCAATATTCTGTATTGGGAAAGCGAGAGTGGGGAGGGACACGGGGAAAGCCCACCAAGTGCCGTGTGCATGTATGTCACTATCACTATGAACTGCATTATGAGGTGAGACTATAATGCACCAATAAAAATATTAAAAAAACTCTGATCTGACTTCAGCTGCCTCCTTCCAAACCATTTCATTGCTCCTTTTTGCAACAGTGCTCCTCAAAAGAGATGTCTAGCCACTATTTCCAGTTCCCCTTCTTCCATTTTCCTTATAGATCTCTCTTTTTTAAAAACTTCTTACTATAGGAAAATTGTGAACAAATTCAAAAGATAGGAGAACAGTAGTTCTGATTCATCTGTATTGCTACCCATTTCCCCACCACACACAGGTATTTTAAAGCCAATCCTGATTTTATATCGGCTGTAAATATAGAAAGATAAGGACTTTGGGGCTTTTTAAAAATTACAATCCATTTTAATTTATGAAAAAGAGAAAATCTTTAAATAGTACCATGATAAGAGAATAGCTGCTGGGTGTGGTGGTACAGGCCTACAATGGCAGCACTTGGGAGACTGAGACAGGAAGATCGCAGGTTCGAGGGCAGAAGAGAAGGCCTTTTTAAAAAGTAAAATCACAACATAATTTTACCTCAAACATTGATCAAAATTCCATAATATCATCAAATAGATCATCATCAGCCTTCCCATTTTCCCCAATATCTCACAAATATTCTTGTTAAGGTCTATTCTTTGAGTAAAATAAAGTCCACACTTCTATTTACTTGCTATATATCAATTTATTGTCTAAACTGGGACACATCTGAGAGTAGAAGGAAGCACTGTTAACAATTATATCATAAAAGAAGCATAACCCAGGGTAATGGCAGGCAAGCTGAAAGACACGATCACCATATTTCTAAACCTGTTTTAATCTATGATTCCCTTCCTCTTTATCCCTCCCCACTTCCTCCACCCCTGCCCACATGCAGATGTTCTTGTTGAAGAAGCTTTTGTTGTGATGATGTGTTTAAACACATCATCACAAATACATCATCTGACCCTCAAAAGGACACAACAGGGAGCTCATGTGAGGCCTCACCAAAAGCCTTGCAGAATACACAGCCACTATTCTAATTCACTAAGTTTTAAGAAAAACAAGGAGTTTCTCATAATTGTACTTCTCAGCAAACCTTTACAGGCTCTTAGAAATCAACATCTGCCTCTAATCCTTTATGGCAGTAGGCAGAGTTAAAATATAACAATAGAAATTTAAAAAAGAAATAAACTAACTTTACAGTGTTTTTCCTAAAGTGCTCACAAACCTTCTGGTTAATAATATGCTCAACATGTGCATGTGGCCACAAGACTGAGAGCCTATGATTTCTTAAATATACTCTTGCACCATTATGAAAACAAGGACATTGCCTATCTCCAGTCTCTCGACACTTCTACTATCCAAAAGTTTCTCCAACCAAGAGACCTAGCAATAGCTCCTAAATCACAGGTAGATTTCTTTCTTTCTTTCTTTCTTTCTTTCTTTCTTTCTTTCTTTCTTTCTTTCTTTCTTTCTTTCTCTTTCTTTCTTTCTTTCTTTCTTCTTTCTTTTCTTTCTTTCTTTCTTTCTTTCTTTCTTTCTTTCTTTCTTTCTTCTTTCTTTCTTTCTTTTTTTTTTGCTGCTCTAGCATGTATGTATTTCATTTGACCCTAAAGACTTGAATGGTCGGGCATGGTGGTGCACACTTGTAATTCCAGTACTTGGGAGGCTGAGACAGGAGGATCACAGGTTCGTGGCCAGCCTCAGCTACTTAGTGAGGCCCTCTGCAACTTAGTGAGACCCTGTTTCAAAATAAAGAATAAAAAAAGGGCTGGGGGTATAGCTCAGAGGTACCACAAAAAAACAGCCATTGTTCTTTCTGCTACATCCCACTATCACAGAACTTAAATAACTTGACATGAAACTCTTAAAATCTAGTTATAAACCAAATGTGAAATAAATAATAAATAACAAAAGGCTGTAGTGTATATTATGCTAACTTGTAAAAATTATTATGAGCTAAATAAGGTCGGTACAAAAATATGGGTACAACACTGTAGAAAAGGAGATTCATACAGATTGAAAAGATCAAGAACGATTTCATGGAGAAGGGGAAATTTTAACTAGGACTTTAAGAATAATCAGTATTAGATAGGCAATAGCTTAGAGTGGGGTTTTCCAGGAAAGTTAAAGCACATACTAGAAATATATGTGACACTGTACCAAGACAGCAAGGACACCATGTTAACAAGAACAGGAGATATATAGCCAGTGGTGTTTTCTACATAGAGAGGATTCATAATGTGGCTGACCTTGAGGCTCACACTACAGCAGTTTCCCAAACAGACTCCACTGGCTTCAGTAATCCACACATTTCGTTTCCTACAAGAATTTTTAAATGTTGTACTTTCATGCATTTGATTAAGAAATTATAGTTCTCTAGGTAGATTTATTCAGATAACCACCTTAATACCATGTACTGACAAGAGATTTCAATAACCACATTTATGTATGTCTGTGACTATATGTCAACTATGTTAATTAATGAGGGCTCCCGAGAGCAAAATAGAAGCTGATTCAAAATATAATGTAATCACACCAACAAGGTCTAAATGACATCATAGAGTAATGGATAAATAAAGATTCTGAAGCAATTCAAATGGGTAAAAATGATATCACACAGTGACATTGGCATAAAAAATGCAAAGAAATGTGGAATACTATATTCACATGGTGAGCAGAGATTTGGTTTCAGCAAAACTTCATTTGTCTTGTTAAGTTTATGTGAACTGAAATTTTATTAAATTTTCACTTTTGCTAGTTTGTTTATATTTGTTTATATTCGACACAAGAACTATTATGTAAGCAGCTTCTATATAGTTTTCTCTTCATTTGTTTTAAGTCAATACTGTCTAGCTATGAGAAAATTTTTTTTCTCCTTTAAAGTGATCTATCTGAGATGGTGGAGATATTCTATATTTTGATCTGAGGTGATAGTTATGTGGATAAATATGTATTAATAAATTCATTGAAATAAGCCCCAATATTTGTGTACTTTACTGCATTGATATTATCCCTCAATGAAAAAGTAAAAATAAAATAAAGTTCAAGCAAAAGTAGATTGTATATTTCTTGACTTTGAAAAAAAACCATTAGTACAGAGACATTGGAACAGACAGACTTATTAGCTTTGAGTTGCAATAGTGCCATTTACTAGCTGGGTGACCTGATCAGGCTACTTAATCAGAATAACCCTCATTTAAAAAATATTTATTTGTGCATTGTAATTATACATCATAGTGAGATTCATAGTGATACATTTATATATATACATAGCATTATTTGATCTCTTTCTTTCCCAAACCTTTTTCCCTTCTTTCCTCCCTCCCTCAGCCCCCTTCCACTATTCTGCCAGTCTCTCCTAATTTCCATGAGGTCATTTTCTTTCCTATTTTCTCTCTGCCTTCCATACATTAGAGAAAACATATGACCTTTGACTTTCTGAGACTGGCTGATCTCACTTAGCATAATATTCTCTAGTTCCATCCGTTTTCCTGAAAATGACATAATTTTGTTTTTTATGGATGAGTGAAATTCCATTGTGTGTATATACTATATTTTCTTTATCCATTCATCTGTTGATGGGTACCTAGGTTGGTTCCATAATGTGAGTATTGTAAATTGTGCTGCTATTAACATGGATATGCATGTATTACTACAGTATCCTGACTTTAATTATTTTGGAAAGATACTGTGAATTAGTTTAGCTGGCTCATATAATGGTTCCATTCCTAGTCTTTTGAGGTATCTCCATACTGATCTCCATAGTGGTTATACTAATTTACAGTCCCAACAATGTATAAGCATTCTTTTTTCCTCACAACTTCACCAGAATTTATTACTGTTTGTATTCTTGATGATTGCCGTTCTAAACTAGAGTGAGATGGAATGTAGTTTTGATTTGCATTTCACTGATTCCTGATGATATTGAACATTTTTTTATATATTTATTGGCTACTTGTATTTCTTCTTTTGAGAAATGTCTATTTAGTTCAATTGCCCATTTTTATTGGATTACTTGATTTTTTTAGTGTTAAGTGTTTTGAGTTCTTTATAAATTTGAGATATTAGTCCTCTATTAGAGGAGTAGCTGGAAAAGATTTTTCTCCCATTCCATAGTCTCTTTCTTCAGAATCTTATTTCCTTTGCTGCACAAAAGCTTTCCTGAGCTTTGGGGGTCTTGTTGAGAAAGTCTCTGCCTGTGCCTATATGTTGGAGTTTTCTTCTAGTAATTTTTTCTAGTCTAATTTCTAGGTCTTTGGTTCATTTTATTTTGTGCAATTGACTTTTGGGCAGGGTGAGAGGTAGGGATTTAGTTTAATTTTTCTAGATATCCAGTTTCCCCACCACCATTTGTTGAAAAGGCTGTCTTTTCTCCAATATGTTTTGGGCACCTTTGACTGCAATTCTGTGGACTTGTCTCTGTATCTTCTCTTCTGTTCCATTGGTCTATATGTCTGTTTTTGTGCCAATACCATGCCATTTTTGTTACTATAGCTCTGTAGTATAATTTGAAATCGAATATCATGATGCTTCCAACATGCTTCTTATTGCTTAGAATTTCTTTAGCTCTTCTGATTTTTTGTTCCTCCATTTGAATTTTAGGACTGTTTTTTTCCCTAGCTGTATGAAGAATGACATTAGTATTTGATAGGAATTGCACTGATTCTATAGGTTGCTTTTGGTAGTGTAGCCATTTTGACGATATTTATTCTGCCTATCCAAGAACACAGGATGCCTTACCATCTTCTAATGTCTTCTTCAATTTCTTCAGTGTTCTATAATTTTTATTGTAGAGGTCTTTTACCCTCTTGGTTAGATATTTCCCTTGTTTTTTTTCTTTTTTCATTTTTCTTTTTAGGCTAATGTGAATGGAATTGTTTTCTGGATCTTTTTTCCAGCAGATTTATATTGGTGTATAGAAGAGCTATTGATTCTGTAAGTTGATTTTGTGTCTTGCTACTTTGATGAATTTGTTTACCAGCTCTAGAAGTCTTCTGATTGACTCTTGTGGGTCTTTTAAGTATATAATCATATCTTCACAAACAGATAATTTCACTTCTTTTTCCCTATTTGTATCCCCTTTATTTTCTGTTGCTTAATTGCAGCTTTGGCTTAATGTGATACACGTGAATACATGCACATGCAAACACAGCTATATATACATGAACTTGAAGGTTTCAAGTAAAGAAAAAAGGTGATAGAAGTAGTTCCTTAAAAATGTAGTATAATAAAAAATAGGGCCAGGGGTGTAGTGTGGAGGTAGAATGCCCCTGCGTTCAATCCCCGGTACCACAAAAAACAGAAAGTAGTATAAACTGGGCGTGGTGGTGCACACTGGTAATACTAGTACTTGGGAGATTGAGACTGGAGGATCTGGGTTCATGACTAGCCTCAGCTACTTAGTGAGGCCCTCTGCAACTTAGTGAGACCCTGTTTCAACATAAAGAATAAAAAATAGGGCTGGGGGTGTATCTTGGAGACAGAATGCCCCTGGGTTCAATCCCTAGTACAGCAAAAAAAAAAAAAAAAG
>PVJS01062192.1:0-10777 GCA_004027185.1 Glis glis | reverse complement strand
GCCTCACTAGGGAGAGAGAGAGAGAGAGGGACAGGGAGAGAGAGAGAGAGAGAGAGAGGGAGAGAGAGAGAGAGAGAGAGGAGAGAGAAGAGATAAATCACGCGCGCCCGCGCATGCACGATGAGGTTGGCCGTGAACTCGGATCCTCCGGTCTCCGCCTCCCAAAGTACTGGGATTACAAGCGTGCGCCACCACGCCCGGCAAGCCTCAGCTACTTAGTGAGGCCCTCTGCAACTTCGTGAGACCGGGTTTCAAAATAAAGTATAAAAAATAGGGCCGGGGGTGTAGCTTGGAGGTAGAATGCCCCTGGGTTCAATCCCCGGTACCGCAAAAAAAAAAAAAAGTCCTAGCCAGCTGGGTGTGGTGGCACACGCTTGTAATCCCAGTACCTGGGAGGCTAAGACAGGAGGATCGCAGGTTCAAAGCCAACCTCAGCAACTTAGTGAGGCTGTCGGCAATTTAGCCAGACCCTATTTACAAATAAAAAATAAAATAGGTCTGGGGGTGTAGTCCAGAGGTAGAAGGCCCCTGTACCACACACACACATACACACACACAAAGTCCTAGGCAGATGCAGTGCGCCTTGTCTATAATCCTACTTAGGAGGCTGAGGCAGGAGGTTTACAAGTTAGAGGCCAGCCTCAGAAATTTAGTGGGACCTGAGCTGGGCGTGGTGGTGCATGTTTGTAATCCCAGTACTTGGGAGGCTGAGACGGGAGGATTGCAGGTTCAAGGACAGCCTGACAATGTAGGAAGACTCAGCAACCTAGTGAGATCCTGTTTCAAACTAAAAGATAAAAAATAGGGCTGGGAGTGGGGCTGAGAGGTAGAACGCCCGCGGGTTCAATCGTCAGTACCACCAAAAAAAAAAATTTAGTGGGACCTATCTTAAAAAAAGGGGGGGGAAGCTAGGGATGCAGCTCAATGGTACAGCACTTGCCTAATAAGTGCAAGGCTCTATGTTCTATCTGCAGTTTTGAAAAAAACAGCCAACACATGGTGATGAATGGAATGCCTGTAATCCCAGTACTTGGGAGGATGAGGCAGGAGGATCACAGGTTCAAGACTAGCCTCAGAAATTTAGCAAGACCCTCAGCAACTCAGTGAGACCCTGTTTAAAAATTATATTTTTTTAAGTTTAAAAAAGGGTTGGAGGTGTAGGTCAGAGGTAGAATGCCCCTGGGTTCAATCCCCAATGAGGCCCCCCCAAAAAGTCCCCCACTTTAGCCATGAAATTGTGGATGCTCTGTCCCTGGGAAGTGAACACTCAAGAAACACAGTGCACAAGTACTTGGGAGGCTGAGACAGAAGGATTGCAGGTTCGAGGACAGCCTCTGCAAATAGTGAGACTCTCATCAACCTAGTGAGACCCTGTTTCAAAATAAAAATAAAATAGGGCTGGGGGTATAGCTCGGAGGTAGAATGCCCCTGAGTTCAATCTCCAATATGAGAAAGAAAGAGAGAGAGAGAGAGAGAGAAAGAAGGGGAAGGAAGGAAGGGAGGGAGGGAGGGAAAGAAGAAAGAAAGAGAGAGAGAGAGAGAAAGAAAGAAAGAAAGAAAGAAAGAAAGAAAGAAAGACAGAAAGAAAAGGAAGGAAGGAAGGAAGGAAGGAAGGAAGGAAGGAAGGGAGGGAGGGAAAGAAAAAGAAAGAAAGAAAGAAAGAAAGAAAGAAAGAAAGAAAGAAAGAGAAAGAAAGAAAGAAGAAAGAAAGAAAAAAAGGAAGGAAGGAAGGAAAAGAAAGAAAGAAAGAAAGAAAGAAAGAAAGAAAGAGAGAGAAAGAAAGAAACAATGAAGAAAGAAAGAAAGAGAAAGAAAGAGAGAGGGAGAAAGTGCAGACGTGAACGTGCCCCTTCTTCCCCCTGGGGACCGCATGGGGCCCCGGTGTTTCTCCCGCCCTCCAGCTCCGTCCCCTCGCGGCCCCGGGGCAGGGGCTCACCGGTGTCGCTGGAGGTGGTGATGCCCGGGTCGCTGTGGGACCGTGGCAGCAGCAGCGGTGGCGGGGGAGCGGGGCGCGGGGGCCGGTGCCCCGGCGGGGTGAGGGAACCTGAGCTGTCGCTGAAGCGGCGAGCGGGGGCCCGCGAGGGAGGAGCCGCGGCGGGGCGGCCGCCTGCCCGGGGCACCCGCCGCCTCAGCTCGGGGAAGCAGGGGCCCACCCAGGGCGGCCAGCCCTCCAGCCGGTGGCAGCTGCGGGCCGCCGTGGGGGCGCCCAGCGCGGGCGGGGGCTCGGGGGCCGAGCAGGAGTAGGAGCGCGCGGCCCGCGGGGGCCGCCGCGGCAGGGGGCTGTCCTCGAAGGGGCCCCGCAGGCCGCAGTCCAGGCTGAGGCAGTAGCCGGCGCGGCTGCGCTGGATGGAGCGGAAGAGCACGTAGTCGACGGAGCGCACGGAGCCCTGCAGCTCCAGCAGGCACGAGTCCTCGGACGGGCTAGAGCCCCCGGGGAGGTCGCCGATGGCTGACAGCACCAGAGACCCGCTGTCCATGGACACTGTGGGCGGCAGGGGGCGCTGGGTAGCACCGGCCATCGGGGCCGGCAGGGCAGTCCCCCTTCCCCCCAAACCCATCCCCTCAGAGGCCGCTCAGCCTCCAGCTTTATCTCAGAGGAGACAGGTCCAGGGTTCCAAGAAGCCAGAGCCCGCCTCTGTCCCTAAATCATTAGCTCGGCCTTGCCTTCCGGCCTCCGGCCTCCACCCAGGCTGCCCGTGCCCATCCAGCCCCACTCTCTGCTCACCATCTACAATGGAGGCCACCCTGTCACAAATGCAGGAGCCATCGTGAAGCTGAGGATCAAACAGAGTGGCCTGCGGAAGACACAAGGGTCACAAATGGCCACCGTCACACACAGGGCAGAGCTCTGGAGACCTAGATCCCAGATGTGCTTTGGCATTTTGTACAAGTCACTTAACTTATGTGAGCCTCAGTTTCCACATCTGTAATAAAGAAATAACCAGTCCTATTCCACCCACCTCACTGGGCAATAGGGAAGTTCAAAGGTGACATGGATGGGCTGGTACTCTACAGATCACAAGAACTATTATTATCCCCATCCAGCAGCTACAGCTTGCTCAGCTCTCTGGGCTCTGCTCCCAGCTCCCCAGCCCGCACCAAGCCCTGTGCTCACCTGGCTGTCTCCTCGTAGCCCCATGACCGCCTCATAAGAAGGGGGGCAATCAGTAGGGTACAAGGGCACGGGGCTGTCCATGGAACCGTTGTACGTGATGCTGGTAGGAGGAGGGAGAGGACCAAAACCCAGAAAAATAAGTCCTGCTTAGGATTTATTTATTAGCGAAGATCCCTCCCTGCTGATCCAGGCTCAGCCCCTGTCTCCATCCTCAGTCCCCTCAGCAGGACCCCACCAGGCCTCACCTCTGTGCGTCTGTTTCTGAGCTGCAGGTGTACTCGGGGGGATAGTAGGGTGGTGGGGGCACAGGCGGTACGAATTCCTCCAAGTCCAGCATCGTGTGCAGGAGAGGGGCTGGAGGTGAGGATGTGCAGGCCAGAGGCCCCAGAGGGCCCGAGACAGAGCGCTCAGGGGCCAGCTGCTGGGGGGGCAAGCAGGTCAGCAAGTTGATTTCTGGGAATATAGCTCCACCTGGGCCCCCAAACTCCTCTCTCCTCTCCATTATTTTTATGGCCCTGCCTCTTCCAAGAAGCTCCAGTTCTGACCCCTCCCTTACCTACAACCAGTTCTTCCTTAACTCTGCAGATGACCTAAGTAGCTGAGGCTGGCCAAGAACCTGCGATCCTCCTATCTCAGCCTCCCAAGTACTGGGATTACAAGCGTGCGCCACCATGCCCAGCTTCAAACCCTATTTTATTTTTCCTTTTTTTTTTTTTTTTTGGTGCTGGGGATTGAACTGACGGGCATTCTACCTCCGAGATACACCCCCAACCCTATTTTATTTTTAATTTGGAAACAGGGTCTCACTAAATTGCTGAGGCTGTTTTTGAACCTATGATCTTCCTGTCTCAGCCTCCCAAGTATTGGGATTACAGGTGTGCACCACCACACCTGGCCTTATTTTTATTTTATTCATTTATTTTTTTTTGTGGTGCTGGGGATTGAACCCAGGGGCATTCTACCTCCGAGCTACATCTCCAAACCCATTTTTTATTCTTTATTTTGAAATAGGGTCTCACTAAATTGCAGAGGGCTTCACTAAGTAGCTGAGGCTGGCCACGAACCTGTGATCCTCCTGTCTTAACCTCCTAAGTACTGGGATTACAAGTGCGCACCACCACGCCCAGCTTTTAGTTTTATTTTGAAGCAACGTTTCACTGAGTTGCTGAGGCTAGCCTTGAACCTGTGATTCTCCTGTTTCAGCCTCCCAAGTACTAGGATTACAGGCATGTGCCACCACGCCCGGCTCAGCCCTACTCTCCAAAGCCCCCTCTTCTGGTCACAGACTGGCATGGAGTACTTAACTCTCTGTTTTCTGCCTTCCTCACCCTCCCCTTGGCCTCCTAAACATTCTTTAATAGACATGCCCAGTAGGTGACCCACAGCCCCTGGTACTCAGAAGTCAGACCACTCCTTCAAATCTAATCCCACATACCCCTGGCACCACCAAACCTGCCTGGCCCTGGCTCCCCTCTCACCGTATGCACAAGGTCCAGGGAGAAGATCTGAATGCAGCAGACAATAGCAGAAAGAGTACAGATTATGGCGGCACAAATGGTGAGCCCACAGACGCTGAAGAGCAGGTTCTGAACAAGGGAAAAGAAAGGAGGGGAGTAAGGGACCCGGGGAGGGGTCCATCCCACACATTCCTGGGGCCATGCTCAGTGGTAGAACGCTTGCCTAGCATGCTCAAGGACCTGGGTCTGATCCCCAGTACTTAAAAACAACAACAACAACAAAGTCCCACATATTCTGGGTCCATGAGGACCCCAGGAGGGGAGGCAGGGATGAGAACCAGGAAGATGGTGCAGGAGGAAGAGCAGGGGACGGGGGGGGGGGGGGTGGGGTGGGGTGCATGCTCACCTTGAGGGCCCCTCGGGCTTCTTCACAAGTGGAGTTCGGGGCAACTTTCAGTTCCTGCCCCGACTCTGGACAGGGCCGGAGCAGGGGAAAAGATGGGCAGCACACGCAGACCTTTCCTTCCTGAGGAGTGGGGAGGGCCAGGCAGCCCGGGTTAGGACGACTCAGGTATCCTGCACACCTCCCCCAATCAGTTCTTTTTCCAGTTCTGGCTTCTCAAATCTCACCATGGAGCAGTCTCGGAAGTCCCGGGCCAGCTGACCATTCTTACAGGAGAGAACAGAGCCGGCCATGCTGAGCATGACACAGAGCACCGAAAGCAAGGAGAAGAAGGAGATCTGGGGGAAGAGGGGGTGGACTCAGGGCTAGAACTTTCACAAGCATCCCTCTGCCATGGATGGAGCCACCCTGCTTCAGACACTTCCTACCTGCCTGGCACCAACTGGAGAGCTAGTTTCCCCTCCCCAAGGTATAATGGGCAACCTCCCCCCCCCATGTTGCTGGGCCTCCCAGTGGCCACTGGACCCTGGCACCTACCACTAGAGTGAATGGCCGCTTCCAGGACACAATGCCAACCACCCCGGAGAACGCCAGCTGGGGACAGAGTGAGCACAGGCTCAGCCTGGCAGGGGAGGCACCTGGGTGAGCCCCGCGCCACAGGATGCACCCAGCCCTGCAAGGAGGGAGAGGACCAGGAGAGGAAGGAGAGGCAAGGATGTGGGCTTGCAGCTGGTGATGAGGGGTGGGGCCGAGGAGCCTCCCCCACCCAACCACTGTTCACTCAACTCACCGAGAACCCAGCCCAAGACGGGCAGGACCTCTTGATGCTCTCGGTGGTGGTGACGGAAGAGGCCACCATGCTGAAGGTTACCACCAGGATGCCCAGGAGCACCTGGGCCAGCCCCAGGGTGAGCAGGGCCTGCAGCCACGGTCGGTGGAGGCGGAGGTGGGTAAGGCCCCGGGTGCTGGGCCGGCTGGTCAGCGAGCGGCTGGAGTCACTAGGCGAGGGCATCATGCCTGCCGCCCGGGTGCCTGTGCCTCCGTCGGCCCCCGCTGGCGCTTGGGAGCATCTCAGAGGCGCCCAAGGCCCGGTCCTTTCTCCTCTCCACCCCCCTCGCTCTAGAGCCCACCCCCTGGCTGGGTCCTCTGGGGCATCGCCCAGGGACGCCAGCTGGGGGGGGCCCCAAGGGAGGGGCGTCACGAAGGGACTGCGGGGTGCTACCTCCCCACCACAGGCACTGGACGGGCACCGTGGCTGGGGCGGCGATGAGGACGCGGGGGCACCGGCTCATCGCATCTCCCTAGGGAAGAGGCGCGCCGAGAAGGGCTGGTCCCAGAGTGAGGAGAGGGCGGCGGTCCGGAGCCCAGGGCGGGTGGGAAGGGTAAAGACAAGAGGGACGGAAAGAAGTCAGAGGAGAGGGCAGGGGTCGGCGCGGGGTGACTCGAGAGGCGCGGTCGGTGCGCCGTCGGGGTGTCCAGTAGGATCAGGGGCCGCCCGGTGCGGAGAGGCCGCGGCGCCGCCGTCTCCTGAGTCGCCTGTCCGGCTCCCCTCCCCACCACGCTCCGCTCCCCCAGCTCGGGCTGCAGCAGGTCGGACACTGGAGGCGGGGGATGGGGATGGAAATGGTGCGGGAGGAGGGGCGTGGCGGCGCGGTGCACCCCGGGAGTTGTAGTCCAGGAGGGAGACCCGTGCGGGGCTGGGAGCCGGGCGAGGCACTCCGGAGGGTCCGGGACGCCTCGGCCTAGCAACGTTGCGCCCTGCCCAGCCTGGCGGGCTGCAGCGTTCCCGGCAGAGACCGCGGACTCTCCGCCCATCATTAATGGAGAAGGGTGGAGAGCGGGGCCCCCTGGTGTCTCCGCGTTTCCACGCCCTGCCGTGGACTTCCTGCACCAGCCACCCGCCCTGCCCCCCATAGCTCTCAGTTTACACTCAGGCCAGGTCCCACCATCCCTGCCAGAGTCCGCGGTCGGCTTCCATCCCAGGTCCCTCTGACACTCTGCCTTCTCTTTCAGAAGTCTTAATTCCCAGTAAAAATTCAGCCAGCAGGCATGTGAGTTCCACTTTCTTTTTATTTAAATAATAACTGAAGCGACAGCCTTGGCACAGCAGAGGGAAGCTGGGTTGGTTGGGGTGTGTGATCGGTGGCAGCAGTGTGGCCTGATTGGGGGAAGGGGGAGCAGTGATTGGGTCACAGTGGGCTCCCAGCACCCCCAAATCAGGTTCAGCAGCCATGGCCGTGGAATTGGGGGCACTGTAGAGAAGTCATCAAGTAGTGACGCCTCTCCAAGTCCCAGAAACTTCAGGGATGGGGGCTATGTCAGCTCCCTCAAGTGGCTGGGCAGGGGCCTCCCAATTAGGAGTCAGGGGCCCCGAAAGGCGTTTTCGGCAGCCCCCGCGGCGGCGTTGGCAGCTGCAGTTCGCACAGCGGGGTTGGAAAAGACGCCCGCAGCAAATTCTTGCTGGGCCTTCTGAAAGCTGGCACCTGTGCGGCGGTACAGGGAGTGGATCTGTGAGAAGAGCGCAGAGATGTTACAGCCCTGTGCAGCCGCTGCTGCTCCACTCCACCTGACACCCACCGCTCCCCAGCCTGCGCTCTCGCCCTTCCTCCCGGGCTCGACCCTCTCTGCCAACACACCGCTCGCACAGGCACGCGACCCAGTGGTCCATTAGCTGAGAACCCGCCCCTCGGCCTGGCCTGCTCCTGTTCCTCCAGAATGTTCCACTGAGGCCCTCGGGGACCCATGATCTCACCCTCCCGGCCCCACCTTCCACCAGCCCCTCACCCGCTTCAGCATCACAATTCCCAGCACGGCGATGCCAGTGAAGAGCAGGGCCACCAGGAGCATGAGCACAGCCACGGCCGTGTTGATCTTCAGCACCACCAGCGCAGAGATCCAGCCGCTGTGGGGGCGGGGCATGCAGAGAGCTGCTCACTGGGGTCCCCAGGTCCCCACTCAGCATGTGGCAAACATGCCCTATCCCCACCCCTCCCAGCAGCGGTCACTCCCCTGCCAGGCTGGCTGCATGCCACGAACCGCAATCCCCACTACATCCACTCTTCAGTTTAGTTCCAGTCTCTAAACCATTAGCTCCTAGCTCTCAGCTGCTTCTGGGCATCCTCACTCCCAACAGAGCCTTCTCTGTTGAGGGCAGACTCTCCCTCCTCAACCAGGTCACCTGTGCCTCCTCCGAGAAGCCTTCTCAGATCGACCACACCCAGACTCCTTCCTTTCAGTCTCTGTCTAGAGTGATCTGGGCACTCTCTATCCTAAAGATGTCCTGTCTCTTTCTTGTTAAACTACCACCTCCCAAAGGAGAAAATTTTTTTCCTTTTTTTTTTCCCCTTTTTTGTGGTGCTGTGGATTGAAATGAGGGGCATTCTACGACTGAGCTACACCCCCAGCTCTATTTTTTTTTGAGGTACCAGGGATTGAACCCAGGGGCGTTTTACCTCCGAGCTACACCCCCGGCCCTATTTTTTATACTTTATTTTGAAACCGGGTCTCACGAAGTTGCGGAGGGCCTCACTAAGTAGCTGAAGCTGGCCGCGAACCCGGATCCTCCGGTCTCCGCCTCCCAAGTACTGGGATTACAAGCGTGTGCCACCACACTCGGCGCCCCAGCTCTATTTTTTATTAGGAAACAGGGTCTCGCTAGGTTGCTGAGGGCCTCGCTAAGTTGTTGAGGTTGGCCTTGAACCTGTGATCCTCCTGTCTCAGCCTCCCAAGGACTGGGATTACAGGCATGTGCCACCATGCCCGACAAATTTTCCTTTTTCTGAACAACTCTTATCCCTGTACTAAGTGCTGGCTTGGTCTAGAGGAGGGGGGGGGTGAGGGACGACAACCTCACACACCTGAACCCCCAACCTGGGATGCCAATAGCCTGGAGGACAAACAGCACGTCCTGGGCGAAGAAAATGAAGAAGAAAACGAAGAAATTGAATGAACTGTCACTTCTGCAAAGACAACAAAAGGGGGAGGGCAGGAGAAGAATTAGGGCTGGAGAAGCTGATGTGGGGCCCATCCCAGGTTCCCCCATCACCCGCTCCCCCACTTACCGGAAAGCCTTATACATGGGGCGGTACCAGCAGACGAAGGAGCAGGGAGTGAAAAGGAGGCCCCAGAGCAGAGAGAGCCCGAAGCCCGAGCCGTTGCCGGTGTCCACACAGAAGCTGGCCAGGCAGGCGAGGAAGTTGAGGAGAAGAGCCAGAGTGCTGCCTAAGGGGCAGAGACAGGATGGCAGCGCCTTCTGGACCTCAATGATGCTCCTTCACAGGCACCCACCCACAACCCTCACCAGAGGTGGAGGGTACTCACCTCAACAGGGCACACAGAACAAACAGGCCCCAGCCACTGTGATCCCCTTGCAAAGACTTTTTTTTTTGGTACTGAGGATTGAACCCAGGGGCATTCTACCTCTCAGTTACACTCCTAGCCCTATTTTGTTTTTGCCGTACTGGGGATTGAACCCAGTGGTACTTTACCTCTGAGCTACACTCCCAGCCCTATTTTTTATTCTTTTTTTTTGGAGTCAAGTCGTTTTATTGAAGGGCTTGGAGGTAGGGAAGACGGGCTGAGGAAGCTCTGAAGAGCACAATGAGTTCCGCTGTCATCGGCAGCACCGGATCTCACCTGTTGTCGCCGAAGGCAATTCTTTACTTTTGAAACAGGGTCTCACTAAGTTGCGGAGGCCTCACTAAGTAGCTGAGGCTGGCCACGAATCCGGATTCTCCGGTCTCAGCCTCCCAAGTACTGGGATTACAAGCATGCGCCACCACGCCCAGCTTTAATTTTTAATTATTTATTTTTGTGGCACTGGGAATAGAACCCAGGGGCATTCTACCTCTGGGCTACACCCCCAGTACTATTTTATTTTAATTTTGTTTATTTATTTATTTTTGCGGTACTGGGGATTGAACCCAGGGATATTCTACCTCTGAGCTACACCTCCAGCCCTATTTTTTATTCTGTATTTTGAAATAGGGTCTCACTAAGTAGCTGAGGCCAGGCATGAACCTGCGATCCTCCTGTCTCAGCCTCCCAAGTACTGGGATTACAAGAGTGTGCCACCACCCTTGGCTTATTTTTATTTTGAAACAGGGTCTCGCTAGGTTGCTGAGAGTCTCACTACTTGTTGAAGCTGTCCTCGAACATGCAATCTTCCTGTCTCAGCCTCCCAAGTACTGGGATTCCAGGGGTACGCCACCATGCCTGGCTGCAAAGACTTTTGGAAGGCTGAGACAGGAGGATTGCAGGTTCGTGATCAGCTTCAGCTAAAAATTTAGTGAGGCCCTCCACAATTGAAAGAGACCCTGTTTCAAAAATAATAAATAAAAGCTGGGCGTGGTGGCGCATGCTTGTAATCCCAGTACTTGGGAGGCTGAGACCAGAGGATCTGGGTTCACAGCCAGCCTCAGCTACTTAGTGAGGCCCTCTGCAACTTCGTGAGACCTGGTTTTGAAATAAAGTATAAAAAATAGGGCCAGGGTTGTAGCTCGGAGGTAGAACGCCCCTGGGTTCAATCCCTGGTACCGCAAAAATAAATAAATAAATAAATAAATAAATAAATAAATAAAATGAGGCTAGGGGCCGGGTGTGATGGTGCATGCTTGTAATCCCAGTACTTTGGGAGACGGAGACCGGAGGATCCGGGTTCGCGGCCAGCCTCAGCTCTCTCTCTCTACCTAGTGAGACCCTCCGCAACTTCATGAGACCCGGTTTCAAAATTAAAGTATAAAAAAATAGGGCCGGGGGTGTAGCATGGAGGTAGAACGCCCCTGGGTTCAATCCCCGGTACTG
>PVJS01062191.1:0-10800 GCA_004027185.1 Glis glis | reverse complement strand
CTTGCAGGGGGCATGGCTTGCCTCTAGTAACCCAGCAGAGATATGGCAGCACAAGGACTGGCCCCAGTAGGGCCGCTGGACTCTGGGCCCTCTGCTCCCTGACAGTCACCGTGGGGAGGGAACTGCCAAGATTGAAGGGGACATTCATAAGCAGCCACTCTGGTGCTGGGGCAGAGAGGGGCTGGTCTGGATCAGGCTGGATTCCCTTCCGTCACTGACTGCCATGGATGCCTGGGGCTGGCTTGGGAACAGGATTCTCCCGTGGCTACTGGCCCCAGTAGTGGTGCCCTTCCTACCATCTCTGCTTGGACATTGATCCAAGCTTTGACCAAAATGTCTCCAGGGGCAGCACACTCATGTAACTCATAGAACTGCCATGACCAAGCACCCTTTCTGTCCCACCTTATTCCTTGAACATCTGTGCTCTGAGACACCAGCAGACCTGGACACAGAGGCTCAGAAAGGGGCAGGGATTTTGTGAAAGGTCACCCAACTGGGTTAATGTCAGACCACAGAAAAGTCCGGGATTCCTGATTGCCATCAGCTGGCTTTCTCTGCTGGCCAAGACCATTGGCCCTCATTTAAGAGCCCAAGAGTCAAAGAGAACTGATTCAACAGCAGGCATAAGTAGCACCCAGTTAGTATGCTGCCATGGTAGCTAGTATGGCAAAGCAAATTTCTTTGCTAGTCCTTGAGAGACCTGTGTTAAAATTGATTCAGAGGGTCTCACTTCCCAGTTACTTGCATTAGCACTGACAATTTTTCAGCCTGTGAAAAGGACAGTGTTTGCTTATTTATATATTTATTTGGTATTGGGGATTGAACCCAGGGGCATTCTACCTCTGAGCTACAACCCCAGGCCGTTTTTTGTTTATGTTGAAACAGGGTTTCACCAAGTTACAGAGGGCCTCGCTAAGTTGCTGAGGGTGGCTTCACACCTGCAATCCTCCAATCTCAGCCTTCCAAGTACTGGGATACAGGCATGCACCACCATGCCCGGCTAAGGGACTCCAGCTCACAGGCTGACACAAGTCAGGGGAGGAGCAGAAGGGGTGGTTGGAGGAAAGAGCTTCCCTCATCTGTGCTCTGTCCCTTCTTCTTGCTGTCAGGACTTTCCTTTTGGGCAATGGCAGGGATGTAATTACAGCAGCAATCAGAACAGTGTGACACATGAAGATGGGAGTGGTCCCCTTTCCACACTCTGGCTCATTGAGAACCTCACAGGTGCTCCCAGGGTGGCCAGAAACTTGCTGGGAACATCTAGCAGAAGGAGGGCCCTGATGTTGTGGAAAGTCACCCCACCACATGTCTGTTTTTCCGCCAGGTCCGTAGTTCCATCCTCAGTGTTCTCTGAACAACTTGAACCCCAGTGGACCCCAGAGGATTAGAGCTTGTGGGTCCTGTTCCCAGCAAGAAGTCAAAGTCTAGTGGAGAAGAGATACGGGTCCTGAGGTTCTCCAGGAGCCATGTGTTCTTAAGAATCATGAGTTCAGGCTTTAAAGCCTTCAACTGCTCCCCCCCACCCCCGCAAACAGGTTTGTTATCTTTACAAGTGATGAAAATTAGAATGAGAGCAGCTGGCTTAATGGTTCTTAATTGGAAAGGAGCTGATCAGGGATTGGAAGCCCAAGGGGTGAATCAAGACCAGTGCTAGGCCATGTGCTGGACAGGTCACCATCCTCTGGGGGACTGATTTTCCCCAAACAACATGTCACGATTTCTCATTGACTTGCATTCTCATTTGGGAGACACCATTATCTTCATTACTGATTGATTTTCAATATGTTTCCTCTATTCCAAAGTAGTTAATGATCTGTAAACACATTCTTAAATGCACCTGGGAGCTATTTCGTCAGTGCAATCTTTTGTAAAAAAATATTATCATGGTGGCGCACGCTTGTAATCCCAGTACTTGGGAGGCTGAGACAGGAGGATTACAGGTTCGTGGCCAGCCTCAGCTACTCAGTGAGGCCCTCTGCAACTTAGTGAGACCCTGTTTCAAAATAAAGAATAAAAAATAGGGCTGGGTGTGTAGCTCGGAGGTAGAATGTCCCTGGGTTCAATCCCCAGTACCACAAAAAATGTTATCATTATAATGCTGTGATTCTCCAAGTAAGATTTGCAAACAAGCAGTATTAGTACTACCAGAGAGCATCTTAGAAATTCTATATGGAAGGTAGACATTCAAATTTTCAGGCCCTGCCCCAGACAGATTGAAGCAGAGATTCTGAGAGGAGGAGCTAACCAAGACTGGCTATGTAATTTGTAGGGTCCTGTGCAAAATGAAAATGTGGGGCTCCTTGTTGAAAAAATATAAGAATTTCAAGCTGACTGGGCATGGTGGTGCAGGCCTGTCATCCCAGTACTTTGGAGGCTGAGACAAGGATTGCAGGTTTGAGACCAGCATGTAGTAACTTAGACCTTGTTTCAAAATAAAAAAAAAAATAAAAGGGTTGGGGGTGTATCTCAGAGACAGGACGCTTCTGGGTTCAATCCACAGCACCACACACAAACACAAAAAGAATTTCAAGATGGTCCCAGCAGAGCATTAAACCAAGTGTGGGGCCATGAGGGACTGTGTGGGTGTCACACAGAGCTAGCTTACCCATCATCCATGTTTCCACAAGTACTCCAAGTGGTTCCTATGCCCGCCGAAGTGGGCAAACTGCCACCCTAATGCTTGTTCAATTGAAAAGTAATAGCTGAGCTGGGTGCTGTAGCACATGACTGTAATCCCAGTACTTGGGAAGCTGAGATAGGAGGATCACAGGTTCGAGGACAGCCTCAGCAAGTAGTGAGACTCTCATCAACCTAGTGAGACCCTGTTTCAAAATAAACATAAAATAGGGATGGGAGGGTAGCTCAAAGGTAGAATGCCTCTGGGCTCAATCCCCAGTACCACCAAAAAAGAAAAAAGAAAAGAAAAGCAATACCTGTTGGCTAATGAAAATTTAGGAACTATATAAATATGCAAAAAAGAAAAGTTTAAGAAGAACCACAAGTGATCTCACTGCCTACTATTCTTCATCATATTTCCTTCCTGTCTGTTTTCTATGCACAGGTTTGGGATTTTTATGTATAAATGTGATCCTGAAACAGGCTCCCTCTAAAACTAAGGACAACTTCCTCATGCTGAGAATTGAAGGTCCAAATTGTTTGAACTTCTGAAATTTTCTTGCATTTCTTCACACTGAGAGAGGCTAAATGACTGCACCCTGGACCCACATGCACAGAAGCTGAGAAGAACAGACATAGCCTCTGGGTACTGGAAATCTCATGTGCACATTGCTCTCCTCTTTTCCTCTAAAAGCTGTCCCCTTCCTCTGACTCCTTTGAAGATGGTGATTTGAAACACAAAATTTCCTCTATCTCCCTTCACATCTGGAGTTGAATAAAACCTTTTTTTGCCAATTTAACTCCAAGCTTTTGTGAAGCAAAGGTAGAGGCTAGCCTCTGGGTGAATTGCCATTCCAGGAACAACTAACTATCCTGCCCCTGAGCAGTGTGGCTCAAGCCAGCCATGATGTCTGAGGAGGAGGCTGGACTTCTCATGGCTGGCCAAACCTAGAATTGGAATTTCAGGAAAAGCTCCAGCAGCTGCCTGGAGATATTTTAAATCCAGAAGGTCTTTCCCCATCCTTTCTACCGTAGCATCAGCTCCCGAAAAATGCCTCAGGAAAAAAACGTTATTTGTCTTATGGCTGATGGGCCGCAAAAAAGGGCTGGATCGTTCCATCAGGGTGTGCACAGGATTTTATCTCCAACATCTGAGGCTCTGGACCCTGAGTCATTTTCAGTACTGGGTGGTGTCGTGAGCCAGCTATGCCATTAAGAGAGACCAGTGTCTTTCTATAATGTCAGAATCTATTGAATAACAAATTCACAAGCTACACCACTTTCATTGGTTGTTTCTCACCAAGTATTTGTGGGCAACTGGTAGCCATATACCAGGCAATCACAAGTCCTTTTATTCCAATCTCAATTTCTAGTATCTATAATACACATTACACTCCTCACAGTGATATATAGAGGTTACAGAAATGCTAAGAAAGGGTTACAGTGGCCCAGGGGTTCAGGAGGCTTTGCCAAGATCAAAGGCAGAGAGCAGATAGGAATTCAGAGAGTCACTGTAGGTGGTCAAATAAGGATTTTAATGAACCACTTCCACTTTGTGAGTGTCCCAACACAAAGGGGGTTCAGAGTGTCAGCCTAGAGTAGCCTTACATTTGGGCAGAAGAAACCATGCTGAGCTGAAGCTGGGGGGAAGAGAACTGAAGGTTTTTCCCAGCTGGTGACCAGATAGCAGGCTCGATGTGCCACTGTGTCAGGTCTTGGGGTGCTCCTTCTTTTATGGATCTCAGGTGAGATCCATATACCAGACTCTTCATTTGGTGGTCTGGTATATTTGATAACCTCATGGGCCTGGTTTTTCTGATATGGGGTTGATACACACGTATTGTAAGTTCACAGGTGGTCAGTATTTATTAGCAGGGTTATTTATTGTTCAGTCTGTGCCTTGTGGCTGTGCTGTGCAGATGGTGGCTGTTGACTTGTACAAACAAGGTGTAGAGTCATTCTACACCTTGGACTCAAAATGGAGTCACTCATGGTAAACTACTGCTTTACACAATGGACTAATTCAGAGCAGGCCCTGTCTGAAAACTGCTGCTTTGTGTGTGTGTGGGGGGGTACTGGAGACTGAATCCGGGGCATTCTGCCTCTGAGCTACACCCCCAGCCCCTATTTCTTTTTATTTTGAAACAGGGTCTTGCTAAGTTGCGAGGGCCTCACTAAGTTGCTGAGGATGGTCTTGAACCTGCGATACTCTTGTCTCAGCCTCCCAAGTAGTGATATGACAGATGCATGCCACCACACCTGACTAAAACTGCTGTTTTATTCATCACAGAATAACTCAGAGCAGGGCATAGTCTGCTTTCCACAGGTAGTATAAGATAGAAAGCTCTGTCCAGAATTTGGAGCTAAAATAAGCTGTCTGGCTTTGAATAAACCATTTGCTTTTGAGGTACCTGTAGATGAGGTGAAATTCAGAGGAGGAAAATTTTCCCAGTAATTTTACTGGTTTGTTTGGAGAGCTCATTTGTTCGTGTTTGGATGTGGTTGAAAAGATTATAGCATCGCATGTGTGTGTGTGTGTGTGTGTGTGTGTGTGTGTGTGTATGCCATGCACACACTAATTTTATGCAACTGATTTATATGTTAACTTGATGATTGGCTTACAACACTATATTCTGATGGCTGCAGCAACAGATTTCTCTACTGAGATAGAGGATTCCATTTCAGAAGAAAATATGCTGTTCCTGGGTTGGAATGTCTGGAAGGTGCGTATAAGGGACTGGTCATCCCCACAACTTGAGCTACTCCCCTCACCCCTTGGTGTTTGGGGCTTTCTGAGACATGTAAGAAGGATTATCTGGCCTACTGTTGATACATGGGAAATAATTCCTAAAAGCAGTACATTTCATTGGTTCCAAACATTTCCCATAGTCCTTGTTTCAGTCATCAAATGAGCCTCAATCAAAATTTAACTTTGATCACTTTATTTTATTTTGAGCTTATGGATTTTTTCTCTGGTGAAGTCACTTTTTGATTCCTCATGCTTAAAATGTATTTTTGTGTTTTTTTGTCTGGTTAAAAGCTTTTGATTTCCTCTATCTGAGGTTTTGTTGTTGTTGTTCAGGGTTTATTGGGTTGTTTTTAGATATAGATTTTCTACCTGGTCTCAATTGAAAATGCAAATTTAAGATTTATGAGCTGCATCAAGATGATATCAGATAATGATTGACTTAAAACTAGCAAATTATAAATCCAAGCTTTGAAATTTTATTTAGTGTGCATTTATGCTTATATCCTTATATATCATATACTTGCTTGATACCATAATTGGCTTATAGAAGCGTAAGCACATAACTTAAAACCTGCTAAGTTAGCCCAAATGCCTTTAATTCACATGGCTTTAATAAATCTATGACAATTAAGCTAACTCGTACTTGTTGATGATGAGAATGTCTTTAAAATTTAATAACTAATATTTTTTTGCTTGCTAACCAATTGGGGTATTGTCTCTAGACAGTAAAGATATAATGTTCATTGATTCTTAAGTCCATGGGTTATCTAAAGATAGCTATTAAAATGAGTAAATTAGATAGAAATATAGGATAGACATTGATAAATGTTTGTTTTTTTAATCTTCTTTCTTTGCTTTAAAAGCCCTTTAATAAAGGCTTTTCCAAATGGAATCAATGGTTACCAAATGTGTTTATTTATGTAAACTAATGCCAACAGTGTATAATAAAAACTGGGAGGGCTTATCTGTTTCTTTGTAATAGATGAGACACCGCTATTTCTCTATCCTTTGCTTAGATTGGATTCTTAAAAATGTAGGTTTATAATCATTTTGTTTTCATAAGAAAACCTTGATTTAGAGCTAGAAATCTTGGGGGGTTTTTATTACCTCAAATATGTTTTCTCTGTGTGTGTGTGTGTGTTACTGGAGATTCAAACCAGGAACACTCTACCCCTGAGCTATACCCCCAGCCCATTTTATTTTTTGAGACAGGGTCTAGTTAAATTGCCCCAGCTGGCCTCAAACATGCGATCCTCCTGGCTCAGCCTCCCAAGTACTGGGATTACAGGCATGCAACACTGTGCCCAGCCTGCTTAACTGCCAGCTGTTGCTTTCATTTGATAAATGTGCAATGCTTGTATGTAAATATAACATTCATGGTTCATCTAAAATATTGTTCAATAAGTTTGGAAATTTTCAAGTGAACCTATGTACTAGAATGTCTAAACTGAATTTGGGCTGAGTTCTAAAAGGGTTTATAATTAAGTGTTTTTTAAAACATATCGGGCCAGGTGTGGTGGCCCATGTAATCCCAGTACTGGGGAGGCTGACACAGGAGGATCACAAGTTCAAGCCAGCCTGGGCAATTTAGCAAGAACTCAACAACTTAGTGAGACCTTGTTTCTAAATAAAAAATAAAAGGGAATAAAAGGGTTGGGGTGTAGCTTGGAGGTAGAATGTCCCTGGGTTCAAGCCTCAGTACTCTCCCCATAAAATATTGGCAAAATTCTTAAATTAAAGGAATTTAATTTTATTTGGTACCTCTTTGGTTTTCTTTAGGATTTGTATTGTTTTAAATGTCTTTTATTTTCTCCATTTTAACCTAATATTAAGGACAATAATAAGTTTTAGAGTTTGATTAAGACTTAAGTTCTAGAGAAACTTAAAGTAACTCTTTTTAAAGATTTCGAGAAAGATAAATTGTAGTAGGAAATAATTGGGAATGAAATACATGATATAACACCATTTTTTCAAAGTTCAAAGTTATTGTCTTAAGTAAAACAATTTCTAAAATCAGGAAGAAAAATTTTAAATATGATACAGCAGTTAAGGATTATTCCAATCCTTATCTACCTTTAAATATGTTCCAAATGTTCTCCTCTCATTTTAAAATACCATTATCTATTAAGTGCAGTATATATATTAATTAAAAACATCATTGACATAGACTTTGAACACTGCTGCAAATGATAGCTGAAAATAACTTATTGTCTACATTATATTTTGGGGGATTTTTATATACTTTTATTGGTGCATTGTAGACTCACATCATAATGTATTTCAGAGTGATAGGGACATACATGCATACAATATTAAAGTAACTTTTACAATGCATTTATAGGTAAGATTCAATGGTTTGGCGATGACTGATCTGTTCTTAGCAAAGTTTACAAAAGAACTGGCTCAAAGAACAAGTAATTTATGTTTTATCAAGACAATTTCCTATGTTTTCTGTTGATTTTGTTAGTTTTTTTTTGATTATTAAAAGAGAAATTAGGTCCTACAAGAGTTAAGAGTTTTACAATTTTTATTTGTTCTAAATTCTTTTTTCTTTTGGTTTGTACCTCTGGTTAAATGAGCTATTTTATTTTTTTTGTGGTACTGGGGGTGGAACCTAGGGACATTCTACCTCCGAGTTACACCCCCAAGCCTATTTTATTTTTTATTTTGAAACAGGGTCTCGGTAAGTTATGGAATGTCTCACTAAGTTGCTGAGGCTGACTGTGAACCTGTGATCCTCCTGTCTCAGCCTCACAAGAACTGGGATTACAAGTGTACACCACCATGCCTGGCTAAATGAACTATTTTATAATGGTAGAATGTGCTTTATTGACACAAGTCTCATAGTCTGGATGCGATGCTGTAAATTATGATTGTTGTCTTAACATTATGGAGGTAACTAATTTTGCTAAGTTCTCTAAATAATAATACTTTAAAAATAGTTTATAGTCATTCTAGATAATGTGAGTTACATCTCTGTAGTTAATAAAGGGCAATCCTGCTTTAGTCATTCTCTATATTAAGATAAATTTAAGGTTAAAGATTTTGTCTGCAACTTAGTGAGACCCTGTTTCAAAATAAAAAATTAAAATAGGGCTGGAATAGAATGCCCCTGGGTTCAATTCCCAGTAACACACACACACACACACACACACACACACACACACTGTCTATCAGAAAAAATAAAATAATAAAATAGTTCATTTAACCATAGGTACAAACCAAAAAAAAAAAAGAAAAAGTACTCAATTGTACTGGTTACATTATGACCTAGTTTATAAAGTAACTTTTTGTAATACTGGGGATTGGATCATACCCTGAGGCACTCTACCAATGAGCTATACCTTCAACCCTATTTTATTTTTTATTTTGAAACAGTGTCTTACTAAGTTACTGGGTGCTGGCCTACATATTGCGATTGTCTTGTCTCAGCCTTCCAAATACTGGGATTACAGGCATGCACCACCACGCCTGGCTTACAAAGTACATTTTAAGTCTATATATGCATGTTCTTAGTTGATGGAATGACATTAATTCTTGTAGACTGTTCGAGCAGACTGTATTATCTAAATTATATTTAGCTTTAGTCTTTTCCTTTATTTAGAATAATTTTTATTGGTGTTTTGTCATTGTAATTGTATATCATAATAAGATTCACAGTGATACATTCATATATGCATAACATTCTTTGGTCTGTTTCCTTCCCCATACCTCCCCATTCCCTTCCCTCCTCCCTCCCTGTGCATGATGGTGAAATTCATAGTGATACATTCATAAATGCAAGTGTGTTACCTGAATTCTAAAGATGTTATACAATGAGGTGTTAAACTTTGCACTGGAACAGTAATTAACTTTGATTTACATAAGAAGGACTATAGCTGACAAGCAAGCCTTAGTACACATCTGACAGGCCTACTTTTTAAAGACAAGTTGGTTTTCCTTTTTTTTTTTTTTTTGGCGGTACCGGGGATTGATCCCAGGGGCATTCTACCTCCGAGCTACACCCCCAGCCCTATTTTTTATTCTTTATTTTGAAACAGGGTCTCGCTACGTTGCGGAGGGCCTCACTAAGTAGCTGAGGCTGGCCGCGAACCCAGATCCTCTGGTCTCAGCCTCCCAAGTACTGGGATTACAAGTGTGCGCCACCACGCCCGGCAAGTTGGTTTTCTTTGATTGGATAAAGATGACAGGACTAAAGAGTTATGTTTATGAGTTCAAATCTATTATACAGACTGGATTGCTTTACTCAAATTAACGATCTGTATTTTTCTGGTCTAAGAGCTAATCTTTCCAAAAACTTTCTGTTGCTTAAAATTGGTTCAAAAGAGGTCTGCAGATGCTGACTCAAACTGTCACTTCCCCTCCCATGTGGGACTAATCAGCTTAAAGAATGAGATAAGGCTCCCACACCATGGAACAAGATGTTTGGAAAATAATCAGCAGTGTCTTCAGAGAAAAACATTCAGGTGGGGTGGGGTTGGGGGTGGGGGAAATCATGTGGAATCACATGTCAAAACCCACAGAACAATGTGAGAGAATCAGGGACCCACAGGTACTCTCCTTTCTGCTTCCCCACTCAGATACCTTACCACTTCCTTTGCCAGTGATGTCTTCTCTTTCAGGTCTCAGCCTAAAAGTTGCGTCACCTGGGAAATCTCTCTGACTCTAAGCCAGGCCCTTGTTCACCCCCTAAATTTCTCCTGCATAGCATTTGCCTCTGTTTGAGTGCTTCATGTGACTTTTTTGCTGTTTCCTTTCCTGGACTTTAAATCTCATATGGTCAAAGGTGCATCCTTTTTCAGTATTAAATGCCTAGCATGGAGTCTGGGGTCCCGCACAGAGTTGGTGCTCAGTGAATGCTGAATGAAAAAAATAATGAATGAATGGCTCTGCTATTATCCACCAGTCTCTACTTTCCTGAGTTGTAGTTTCTTTTTCTGCTGAGTGAGAATGACGATGTTGTTAGCTGTAGTAGTACTAATGACAGCTCGTTTGGAACTTTTTGTATAGGTGATCTCATGTAGTCACTGCAATGATCCTGTTATTACCCTCAGATAACAAATTGGGGAACTATGCTTAGCAGGCAGGCAAATCTCTTATGGGCCACGAGCTTATAAGAGGTAGATCCAATAATTGAACCCAAAGTAACCTTACACTAAAAGCCAAAATACTATCACATTGCCATATGTGGTACACTAAAGAGCTGAGAACACTTTCTAGAGTCCCACAGATAGTGGTAGAGGAAATTGTATGGATTCTGTGGAGGTGAAGGTAGAAGAGGAAAAGGTGGTGATGGTATTGGTAATGGTAGTAATGAACAATGGCGGTGGTGGTGATAGTGATGGTGGTGGTGGTGGTGGTGGTTGGTTGCAATGATGGTGGTGGTGGTGATGGTTTTGGTGGTGGTGGTTGTGGTGATGAACAGTGGTGGTGGT
>PVJS01062190.1:0-10800 GCA_004027185.1 Glis glis | reverse complement strand
GTATTGGTTTTAGTTCATCTGTGAAGGTTTTGTAAAATTCGGCTGGAAAACCATCTGGACCTGGGCTTTTCTTTGAGGGAAGACTTTTTATTGCTGTTTCTATCTCTGTGCTTGCTATTGGTTGATTCAGTTTTTCTGTATCCTCTTGGTTCAATTTGGGTAGGTTGTATGTGTCTAGAAATCTTTCAACCTCTTCCATATTTTCCAATTTATTGGAATATAAGTTTTCAAAGTAGCTTCTTATGATCCTCTGGATTTCTCCAAGGAGCCACATTTTAAACCAGGTGTGGTGCTGCACACTTATAATCCCCGTACTTGGGAGGCTGAGACAGGAGGATTGCAGGTTCGCGGCCAGCCTCAGCTACTTAGTTAGGCCCTCTGCAACTTAGTGGGACCCTGTTTCAAAATAAGAATAAAAAATAGGACTGGGGGTGTAGCTTGGAGGTAGAATGCCCCTGGGTTCAATTCCAAGTACCGCAAAAAAAAAAAAAGGAGCCACATTTTGGGGCAGCATGTCCTGAGCTCCATCATTAACAAGGTGGGATACTATGTAGCTATTTTATTTTATTTCTCTGTGGTACTGGGGATTGAACCCAAACACATTCTACTTTCGAGCCACACCCCTAATCCTTTTTATTTATTTATTTATTTATTTATTTATTTTTGTTTTGAAACAGGGTCTGGCTAGGTTGCTGAGTGTCTCACTAAGTTACCGAGGGTGGTCTTGAACCTGCAATCTTTGTTTTTTTTTGTTTTTTTGCGGTACCGGGTATTGAACCCAGGGGCGTTCTACTTCCGCGCTACACCCCCAGTCCTATTTTTTATGCTTTATTTTGAAACCGGGTCTCATGAAGTTGCGGAGGGCCTCACTAGATAGATAGAGAGAGAGAGAGCGAGAGAGAGAGAGAGAGAGAGAGAGACAGGGAGGGAGAGAGAGAGAGAGTGAGCTGAGGCTGGCCACGAACCCAGATCCTCCGGTCTCTGCCTCCCAAAGTACTGGGATTACAAGCGTGCGCCACCACGCCCAGCTTGAACCTGAAATCTTTTTGACTCAGCTTCCCAAATACTGGGATTATAAGTGTGCAGCACCATGCCCAGTTTATTACATCAACTTTTTTTTGTGTGTGTGTGGCACTGGGGATTGAACCCAGGGGCATTCTACCTTCAAGCTACACCCCAGCCCTATTTTTTTTTTTTTTTGGAAACAGGGTCTTGCTAGGTTGATGAGAGTCTCACTACTTGCTGAGACTGTCCTCGAACCTGCGATCCTCCTGCCTCAGCCTCCCAAGTATTGGGATTACAGGCATGCGCCACCACACCTGGCTTACATCAACTTTTAACAACAAAAATATTAAAACTAAAGGACCCCATTGACATGAGAGTTTGGAAAAACAAAGAAGAAAAAGAGAGAGAAACAAAAATGAATAAGCAAACAAAACAAAAGGAACCAAATGCTTGGAAAAATGAAGAGATTTTCTTGTTTAGGTGGCAGGATTATGGATTTTTTTTTTTTTGGCACTTGGTATTGAACCCAGGGGCATTCTACCTCTGAGCTACACCCACAGCCCTATTTTTTATTCTTTATTTTGAAACAGGGTCTCACTAAGTCTTTTCTTTTATAAAATTCCAATTTTGCCTGGGCGTGGTGGCACACGCCTGTAATCCCAGTACTTGGGAGACTGAGACAGGAGGATTGCAGGTTTGAAGTCAGCCTCAGCAACTTAGTGAGACCCTGTTTCCAAATAAAAAATAAAATAGGGCTGGCAGTATTGCCCTGAGGTAGAAGGCCCCTGGGTTCAACCTCTAGTACCACACACACACACATACACACACACACAAATCAATTTGATATGGGGTAAATAATGAACAAATCTTATCAAAAAAGGACAAGTAATATAAATTTTAATATATATTATTTATGAAAATATCAGAAAACCTCAAGTACCCAAGAATAACTCTCATGAAAGATGTACAAGAGCTGGGCGTGGTGGCACATACCTGTAATTCCAGTATTTGAGAGTCTGAGACAGGAGGATTACAGGTTGATGCCCTCAGCAACTTAGACCCTGTTTAAAAAAAAACAAAAAAGGCCTGTATGGCTTGGAGGTAGAATACCCCTGAGTTAAATCCCTCCCCCCTTAAAGAAAGGAAGGATAGCCAGGTGTGGTAGAGCACATTTGTAATCCCGGTACTTGGGAAGTTGAGACAGGAGGATCACAGTTCGAGACCAGCCTCAGCAACTTACTGAGGCCCTCCACAACTTAGTGAGACCCTGTTTAAAAAAAAAAAAAAGAATAAAATAGGGCTGGGAGTGTAGCTTGGAGATAGAATGCCCCTGGGCTCCATCCCCCATACACCCCCCCCACACACACACACAAAGGAAGGACAGGAAATTTTTAATTCAAAAGTTCCACATACTTTTCTAGTCCTGGCACTCCCAAATTTCTGGGAAATCTGTAATCTTAAAAGTTTACTATAAATTCACTCATTCATTATTATTCCTGTGTGCACTGTTAATTAGTTCCCCAATAAATAGATTAAGCAAAGAGAGGTTATCTTTTTTTTTTTTTGCGGTACTGGGGATTGAACCCAGGGGCATTCTACCTCCGAGCTACACCCCCAGCCCTATTTTTTATTCTTTATTTTGAAACAGGGTCTCACTAAGTTGTGGAGGGCCTCACTAAGTAGATGCGGCTAGCCACGAACTTGCCATCCTCCGGTCTCAACCTCCCAAGTACTGGGATTACAAGCGTGCTCCACTATGCCCAGCTCGAGAGGTTATCTTTTGAGAAACCTATAGTTTAGGGGACTTTCCAGCTTTATCTTTATCAGATAATGGAACCTAAGGATGCTGAGAATGACCATGAAGCCGCCCTCACATACTTCCTATACTCACCCCAAGTTGCCTTTATCTCTCTCCTGAGATAGCCCACATTCTCTCATGAATGTGTGTCTGCATGCCTAAATAAATCTGCCTGGCACCAGCTGAAATTCTTTTTCATCACAAGAGCCAAGGACCCCACTGGTCCTGAATTGAGTTCTCCCCTCTCTCTAGGAACTCCTCAGAACCCTCCTCCAGGGACGTGTTGTCTCTTCTGTGGCAGTGTCAGGCAAGAACATGTGGGGAGCCAGGGGTGGTGGCACAAGCAGGTATTCCCGGTACCTGGGAGGCTGAGACAGGAGGATCGCAGGTTCGCAATCAGACTGAGCAATTTAGCGAAGCCCTCTGCAAATTAGTGAGACTCTGTTTCAAAATTTAAAAAAAATAAAAAGAAGGACTGGGTTTGTAGCTCAGAGGTAGAAGGCTCCGGGGTTCAATCCCCAGTACCAAAAAAACAAAAAACATGTGGGGAGCGGGATTTCCACCCCACCCAGAGGTGTAAGGAACACCTCCACCAGGTGTCAGTGGCGGCCAAGTGGGGAGCCTGGACTTCCACCTCTGCCTGGCAGCACTGCCCTAGAGCCCCTCTTACCCTACTGCAGCAGCAGCAGAGGAGATCTGCTATAACAGATTTAAATAAGTTCATAATCTCAAAATATCCCAGGTGCTCAGGTTTCAGTTGAAAATCACTCATCAGAGCCGGGCGTGGTAGCACACGCCTGTAATACCAGTACTTGGGAGGCTGAGACAGGAGGATCGCAGGTTCAAGGACAGCCTCAGCTGTTTGATAACCTCAGCAATATAGCAAGATTCTTAGCAACCTAGTGAGATGCTGTTTCAAAATAAAAAATAAAAAAAGGGCTGGGGGTACAGCTTGGAGGTAGAACCCCTAGGTTCAATCCCCTGTAAAACACACACACACACACACACACACACACACACACACACACTTCAACAAGAAATTACAAACATACTTGAAACAAATAAAAAAATAGGCCAGGCGTGGTGGTGCATTCCTGTAATCCCAGTACTTGGGAGGTTGAGACAGGAGGATCGCAGATTCAAGGACAGCCTCAGCAAATAGACTCATCAACCTAGGGAGACCCTGTTTCAAAATAAAAATAAAATAGGGCTGGGAGTGTAGCTAGGAGGTAGAATGCCCCTGGGTTCACTCCCTAGTACCACAAATAAATATATATATACATATATTTATATAATAAATTAAAACATAGAAAGTCTCAGCAAAGAATAGAAGCTATAAAGAGGAACTAAATGGCTAGACTTGGTGGTGTATGCCTGTAATACCAGTACTTGGGAGGCTGAGACAGGAAGATCTCAAGTTGGAGCAATTTAGTGAGACCCTCAGCAATTTAGCAAGACCCTATTTCAAAATAAAAATAAAAAGGGTGGGGGGTGTAACTTGGAGGTAGAATGCCCTTGGGTTCAATCCCCAGTAACAAAAACCAAAACAAAACAAAAACCAAATGGACATTTGAGAACTAAAAATCACAATATCTAAAATTTAAAACTCAGTGTATGCCAGGTGTGGTGTTGCATGTCTGTAATCCCAGCTACTTAGGAGTCAGGAAGATCACAAATTCAAGTCCAGCCTGGGCAGTTTAATGAGACCCTATGTCAAATAAAAAATAAAAAGGGACTGGCGTGGTGGTGCATGCTTGTAATCCCAATACTTGGGAGGCTGAGACTGGAGGTTCCGGGTTCGCGGCCAGCCTCAGTTACTTAGTGAGGCCCTACGCAACTCAGTGAGACCCTGTTTCAAAATAAAGAATAAAAAGTAGGGCTGGGGGTTTAGCTGGGAGGTAGAATGCCCCTGGGTTCAATCCCCAGTACTGCAAAAAATAATAAAATAAAAAATAAAAATAAAAAGGGGATGTAGCTCAGTGGTAGAGTGCCCCTGGGTGGGATCCCAGTACCACAAAAAAAAAAAGAAAAAATTTTTCCAAATAAAAAAATTAAATAGGGCTGGGGGTGTAGCTTGGAGGTAGAATGCCTCTGGGTTCAATCCCCAGCACCACACATACACAAAATAAAATAATAAATAAATAAGATTAATGCTAGGTACTACCACTGTAGTGCTCAATTCACTCAAATAAATTCCTCGGGTTTTATTTTTTTCCTTTCTTTTCTTTTTTGGTGGTATTGGGAATCAAACCCAGGGGTGCTTTATCACTGAGCTATACCCCCCACCCTTTTTTATTTTGAAACAGGATGTCACTAAGTTGCTGAGGTTGGCCTTGAACATGCTATCCTCCTGTCTCAGTCTCACTAGTACTGGGATTACAGGTATATACCATCATGCCTGGCTATTCCCTGGCTCTTGTAGCCCAAACTTTGCAAAGTGTAGAAAAGACTGGCTAGTTGTTCACCAAATCATTTCTCTTTCCAATTTGAGCACATTTGATAGACCACAATTCCCAACCTCCTTTGAAGTTAGATATAGCCATGTTAATGAGTTGTGGCCAATGAAATACAGATGGAAGTTTGGGCCATAAATCCTTCTTATGACCGGGCAGGGTGGCCCACACCTGTAAATCCAATACTTGGGAGGCTGAGACAGGAGGATTGCAGGTTGAGGCTAGCCTCCACAACTCAGTGAGACCCTCAGTGATTTAGCAAAACCCTACTTCAAAATAAAAAATAGCCAGGCATGGTGGTACACGCCTGTAATCCAGTACTTAGGAGGCTGAGAAGGGGGATCTCAGGTTTACAGCAAGCCTCAGCAACTTAGCAAGGCCCTCCACAACTTAGTGAGACCCTATTTCAAAATAAAAAAATAAAATAGGGCTGGGGGTGTAGCTCAGAGGTAGAAGGCCCCTGGGTTCTATCCCCAGAACCAGTAAATAAATAAATAATAAAAAATAGAGCCAGGCGTGGTGGTGCACACTTGTAATCCCAGTACTTGGGAGGCTGAGACAGGAGGATCTCAGGTTCAAGGCCAGCCTTAGCAACTTAGTGAGGCCCTCCACAACTTAGTGAGACCCTGTAGGGCTGGGGGTGTAGCTCAGAAGTAGAATGCCCCTGGGATCAATCCCCAGTACCACAAAAAGTAAAACTAAAAAATAACAAGAGCTGTGGGTGTAACTTGGAGGTAGAATGCCTCTGGATTTGATCCCTAGCACCAAAATAAAACAAAACAAAACCCTCGTGGGTATCACCGTCCATTCTTGCCCCTCATCTGTTGACCAAATGCGGAGGATCTAATGGAGAGGACCGTGAGGTGACCGTGAAGCCACTAGATGGAAGGAACCTGGGACCCTGAATCACCGCTGGACAAACAATTATGAGTCACCTCACTGGGAGCACCCATATGAAACCACTGACCATAACTAAACATTTATTGTGTTAAGCCACTGAAATTGTGAGGTTTTTTCTGTTATAGCAGTCAGCCTACCTTGGCAAATGAAAGGTATACATGCTTCTCGTGCTTCCTCATCCACAGCTGGAATTCATTAGGGAGTTAGCTGTGAGATCCTGTCCCTGCCCCTGCAGGAGATACGGAGTCTCCTGGAAGAAGCTGCCAAGTGCTCCGTCTAAGTCCCTTCCTCCAGCTGCCCTTCCTTGCTGAGTTTCCCACTGAACTTCTGAGGCTTCAGAGGGCTTTGAAGTCCAGCACCGAGAGCAAAAAGTCGCTCCTTGCTGTTTTTACAAGCTCACGGTCAAGAGAACCTGTCACTTCACATCCCGATTGCCATCTGGGCAAATGGTAAATCCACACGTTCCACTTTCTACGCAAGGGCCAAACTGTGTATGAGTTAATAGACCGCTGTGATCTGAGAGAACGAAGCAGTTTACGTGACCCGCCATCTATTCCTAATACTTAAACACTCAAAAAATTAAGTAAACCACATTAGATGTCTTTCTCTTTCTAAGACTCTGTACTGGTGAAACTTGTTTGCCCACATGGTTCTTAGTATTTTTTGTGCCACAGACTCTGGAAGTCTGGGGAAGCTAATGGGTTCTTTTTTTTTTTTTTTTTGTGATACCGGGGATTGAACCCAGGGGCGTTCTACCTCTGTGCTACATCCCCGACCCTATTTTTTTATACTTTATTTTGAAACTGGGTCTCACAAAGTTGTGGAGGGCCTCACTAAGTAGAGAGAGAGAGAGAAAGAGAGAGAGAGAGAGAGACAGGGAGAGAGAGAGAGAGCTGAGAGCTGAGGCTGGCTGCAAACCCAGATCCTCCGGTCTCCACCTCCCAAAGTACTGGGATTACCAGCGTGCGCCAACACGCCTGGCCTAATGGGTTCTTTTTCACAATAATTTTTTGTGTGTGAGTGTGGTACTGGGGATTGAACCCAGGGTCAGCCTACCTGTGAGCTACACCCCCAGCCCTATTTTATTTTATTATTAATATTATTAATTTTTTTGCGGTACCGGGGATTGAACCCAGGGGCGTTCTACCTCGGAGCTACACCCCCGGCCCTATTTTTTATACTTTATTTTGAAACAGGGTCTCACGAAGTTGCGGAGGACCTCATTAAGTAGCTGAGGCTGGCCGCGAACCCGGATCCTCTGGTCTCCGCCTCCCAAGTACTGGGATTACAAGTGTGCGCCACCACGCCCGGCCCCTATTTTATTATTTTATTTTGAAACGGGGTCTCACTAAGTTGCAGAGGGCCTCAGTAAGTTACTGATGCTGGCCGTGAACCTGCGATCCTCCTGTCTCAGCCTCCCAAGTACTAGGATTTTAAGTGTACATAGAGGGATTAATGGGGATTGAACCCAGGAATATTCTACCTCTGAGCTACACTTCCTGCCCTATTTTTTAATTTTGAAATAGGGTCTTGCTATGTTGTTGAGGATTTTTCCCCCCAAAACAACTTTATTTATGACACTTTTTTTTTTTGCAGTACTGGGGATTGAACCCAGGGGCATTCTACCTCAGAGCTACACCCCCAGCCCTATTTTTTATTTTTTTATTTTTGAAACAGGGTCTTACTAAGTAGCTGAGGCTGGCCGCAAACCTGAATTCTCCTGTCTCAGCCTCCCAAGTACTGGGATTACAAGTGTGCGCCACCACGCCATGATGCATATTTTTAAAAAATCCCTGACCCCTGGAAATGAGGTAAAAAAAGAAACAAAATCCACCTCCCACTTTCCACTTCCTTCCATTCCCTCCAAATAAAAGGAGGGGGGGAGACAAAGAAATAAACAAAACAAAACAAAACAAAAAACTGAAGAACAACCCCCCCAAAACAACAAGGTAATGCATCTCCCCAGGGGGTTAGGAAATTCACACTGGACGGCTGGGAGCAGAAAGTAGATCTTCTGGCTACAGAAACCTGCAAAGAAAGACACTCAAAACAGAAAAAGAAACACAAAAGGGAACAAAATAGATCACCAGGCAATCTGGAGTGGCAGGGAGCCGGAAAGAGGGTAGGGTGGTGGCAGACCTGGCAGGACAGGAGCAGGCAGGAGGGGACTGTGAAAGGCAGGGAGAAGATGGAGGAAGGTAACAAGCAGAGCCCCGGGTTAAAAAAATCCTCCTCCCACCCATGCCTCCCTACCCTTGAGCAGCCCCCAAGGGAGTGAAGTGGAGCAGGGAAACATGGGGAGCGGCCTGTGCAGTTGAAAAGCGTCCATGAGTGGGCGTGGTGGCGCTCGCTTGGAATCCCAGTACTTGGGAGGCTGAGACAGGAGGATCGCAGGTTGGAGGACAGTCTCAGCAAGTAGTGAGACTCTCATCAACCTACCTAGACCTTGTTTCTAAAAAAAGAAAAAAAAAAAAGAAAAGAAAAGGAAAAGAAAAAAATAAGAAAAGCGTCCATGGCGATTCCCCGGAGTAAGTGAGCCGCCCCTGCCTCCCCCCTGGGCCTTCCCCTCCTCCCCAAAGCAGGGCCTTCCTCACCTCCTAATACACACTTTTTTTTTTGGTAAGAGGAATACCCTGATGCCGCTCTAGCCTGGCCCCTGTAACTTGATCCCAGGGCCTGCTGTTGAAACCACAGTAGAATTGAGCAGGAACTGTCACTAGTCCTGGCAAGGTGGCGTGGCGAGCACAGGGGAACCCGGTCTTCTGTGCTGATGCCCGGTCTGTTAGTTCGTTTGGGAATGACTTTGATTTGTCTTTCTCTAAATAGGGACTCATCCAAGGCCAGGGAAGTCTGCACTTCTTCTGAGAACTCTCTATATGCAAACCCTTTGGGATGGCTGCTAAATTTGTCACAGAGTATGGTAACAAGAAAGTGAGCGTTCAGCTCTGAGGCTGTTACACTTTGGTCTACATGGCCAACATACATGGACTGGGCATGTCTACCTCTTCTCTTCGGTAGACATGATCACTGGGCGGGCATTGCCTGGAGGCGGACTCCTATTCATCTGTGTCTCTACTGAGTTCTGTAGCTCCTTTAGCTTCTCAGATTCTTCCTCCATCTCCCTGACTCAGGCTTTGATCACTTCCAGCTCCAGGTCCTCAATGGTGTGGTCCCCGGGTCACCCTCCACCAGTCCCGGCTCTTCCTCCTCTTCCTGGCTGCCCGGGGTTCCAAAGCCAAGCCCAGCTCCTGGGGTGAGCTGTGGGGCCCCCTCCGTGGCCTCCCCACCAGCCTGGGGTCACAAGATGGCACTGCTGCCCCAGAGCCCTCGTTGAAGGTCTCACTAAATTACTGATCCTCCTGTCTCAACCTTCCAAGTACTGGGACTATAGGTGTGCACCACCATGTCTGGCTTGTATCTCTTCACTGACAAACTAAATAACAAGATCTAGCTGTGCCTCTAATAATGACTGCAACTTTGAAGTAGTTAGGACTGGAAATGACATTTTGAGATATTACATTCATAATTAAAAGAAATGTTAAATTTCTGCCAGGCGTAGTGGCGCATGCCTTTAATCCCAGTACTTGGGAGGTTAAGACAGGATGATCGCAGGTTCTAGGACAGCCTCAGCAAGTAGTGAGACTCATCAACCTAGTGAGAGACCCTGTTTCCAAATAAGAAATAAAATCGGGCTGGGGGTGTAGCTTGAAGGTAGAATGCCTCTGGGTTCAATCCCCAGTACCACACACACACAAAAAAAGAAATGTTAAATTTCAATTAGAAGTTAATGAAAGTAAAGATGAAACCCTGATTCTCTCTGTGGAGCCCAGGTTAAGAATGCCAAGACTACAGGTTTCCCCAAAAGACTGACAATGCTTATCTCTAAGTGGTAGAAATACAGATGGCTTAAATTTTTTATTTTTTGCATTTTTCAAATTTTCTACAATAAATAAGTACTAGTTTTATAATAATAATAATAATAATTATTATTATTATTATTTTGTGGTACTGGAGATGTGGTACCATACCAGAGATTGAACCCAGGGGTATTCTATCTCTGACCTACATTCCCAGCCCTATTTTTTTTTCTTTTTTTGCAGTACCGGGGATTGAACCCAGGGGCTTTCTACCTCTGAGCTACACCCCCGGCCCTATTTTTTCACACTTTATTTTGAAACCGGGTCTCACAAAGTTGCGGAGGGCCTCACTAAGTAGCTGAGGCTGGCCGCAAACCTGGATCCTCTGGTCTCCGCCTCCCAAGTACTGTGATTACAAGCATGCGCCACCATGCCCGGCCCCAGCCCTATTTTTTTATTCTTTATTTTGAAACAGGGTCTCACTAAGTTGCTGAGGGCCTCATAAGTTGCTGAGGCTGGCCGTGAACCTGCGATCCTCCGGTCTCAGCCTCCTAAATACTGGGATTAAAAGCGTGCGCCAGCCGGGCATGGTGGCGCACGCTTGTAATCCCAGTACTTGGGAGGCAGAGACCGGAGGATACGGGTTCGAGGCCAGCCTCAGCTACTTAGTGAGGCTTCTGCGACTTCGTGAGACCTGGTTTCAAAATAAAGGATAAAAAAAAATAGGGCCGGGGGTGTAGCTCGGAGGTAGAACGCCCCTGGGTTCAATCCCCGGTACCACAAAAAA
>PVJS01062189.1:0-10800 GCA_004027185.1 Glis glis | reverse complement strand
CTCTCTCTCTCTACTTAGTGAGGCCCTCTGCAACTTCGTGAGACCCAGTTTCAAATTAAGTATAAAAAATAGGGCCGGGGGTGTAGCACGGAGGTAGAATGCCCCTGGGTTCAATCCCCGGTACCGCAAAAATAAATAAATAAATAAATAAATAAAATAAAATAAGAATTATAAATTCCTAAAATAGTTATATACAAAGTTAAAATTATCTATGAAAGCATCAGGATAGTTTAATTGTATTTTTATGAATGCAACTATGCAAAAATTATTATAATATTCAATCACACTAGCATCTACTCTCATTTTTCTAAAAGGAATATCCATATGCAAATTTTTAAAAATAAACTAAAACCATAAATCAAACTCAAACATTGCATTCAACCTTTTGAAAAATATTCTCATCTTTCTTATCATAAATACATCATTTATTTCTATGAATGCATACTCTGCTTGAAATAATAATACTGCTTTGGGCAGCTCTTTGGCATTTGATCACTTGATAATCACATCACAAAATTTCTTTTTCACATAAATGGTTTGTCTAAAGATCAGTTTTAATTTGTCATGATGCAGGATAAATATATAGGACCAAATGCCATTCTAGACACCATGTCCTGCAATAGTCAACTTAATGAAGACATCTATGTAATCAGCACTTGAATGTTATTCAGCTATTAGTAATTTGTTTAATCTGCTTTTCTAAAATTCAGTGAAATTGGCTAAGTCATCAGTATTGACATGGACAAAAACAAAACTGTATCTCAGTAACTCACAAATACCTGAAATACAGTCAATGAATATGGGTGAAAACATACAATAAAGTGTATTAGTGGAACTTAAAATTCATTATTTAAAAATGCATGTTTTATTGACTGCAAAAAATACTGACCCTATTGAAGAGATTACTCTGTAGAAACAAAAAGTCCTTTGCAAAAGAACTTGCAATGTGATATCTTGCTGAAGACTGTGGTTGACATGTTAATATTTTCTACCTTTTAAATTCCTTTAGTTTATATAAGAATGTAGGAGATTTTCTGAAACTCCGAATGCCATTGTGCTAGGGGTCTGTATGTATTTCCAGGGAAATGCTGTAGAGTGGCATTGCATAGCAATATAACTTACAAACCAGATTTCTCTAAGGAAATGCTTCTGGAAAAGTTTTATTCTAATTGATGTACTCTGATGTTATGAGCAGAATTTTCCAACTGAAAAGTATTTTTTATGGCTTGTAGTTAGCCAAATGATCTGCCTGTTGTTGGCCACCCACTTAAGAAGTGGAGGTCTGGGAATTATTAACTATTGATCCCTTCTCCTGGGAGTATTGAACTTAACACCCTTGTTCTCCTGGATCTTCTCAGTCATTGTGGTGTGTGTGTGTGTGTGTGTGTGTGTGTGTGTGTGTGTGTGTAAAAATACCCAGTGACCCAGTGACTCTAACAATTTTCCCTTTGCACTTTTTCCTCATTATCTCAACTATCATAAGCTCTTTTGACAGATCATCTACCAGAATCTCAGTTTTGATCATACTACTCCTGAACAAAATACTTCCACATAGCATCACTTTCACATCATTATAAGCAATATTTCTTCCCTAAATGTTTAATTTTATTATTGTATTTTTACATGTAATTTTTTATTCCCTGCCCTTCTTACACACATGCCAGATATCACCAATAGAACTATAACTTGTCTGTGGACAGAGAGATTGTGTACATAAACAGGCTCCCCCTTACTGCCCTTCCTAGTACTTACAGCAGTGCAAGATCATGCCCATACTCACTTTTGCTGGGCAAGTGCTAAATCAATATTTGTGTTCATGACTGATTTTACTATCTCAGTTAAGAATCAGGGTACTACTGTACCTGAATCTCCATGCTAGAGTTTTGCAGTGTTCATTTTTATAAATTTATTAAAACTGTCATCCAAAATTTAATAGGATTGGGAGGTAGAACTCTGTCCTTTTTGGACTCTCAACATTCTAAAGTTTAAAAATATGTGCTCCTTATAAAGAGGTCATATGCCACCCTATCATCATCTGCACATCAATATATCTTGTGACCCTGGAGCATTCATGGCCTGGGCAATTTAAAAATTGAGGTCTCATTATGTAAAATAATTATAATTTGTAAAATACCTCTGAGGAAAGGATATTTGTCACTAATTCATTAGTTTTATTTTTATCATGTAGAATGCAGAGTTACAGAAGAACTGAAGAGATAGTACAAAGTGTTCCCGTAAACCCTTCATACAGACTTCCCTAATATTAGTATCTTTTTTTGTAATGTCCATCGGCTTGGCATTGCAGGTGGTATTCACACTTCTGCTAGTTTTTATTTTTCATTTTTTCCAATTGGTAGAGTTAGGAAATTCATACTGATTGTTTTCCATTAGAGATAATTAGGGGTTACATGCCTCCAGGGAGTTAAACAATAGCATTTCTGAAGTACCCGTTCCAAAATTTTACCTGAAATCTCTTACTATGGCCTTCATTTTGGAAGAAACTCAGTTAGTGGGACATACTTATAAACCCTATAAGGATACAGTCTCCCAAATTCAAATTTGGAATTTGAAACACTTAAAGATGAATTTTTTGACTTCTTCAACAAATATGTAGATTAAAATGCACTAAAAATATATCAATTAATTGCAATGTATGGATCTTTGTTTTGGGTCTGAGTTCCCACAAACTGAAAACTATGACTTAGGGAATTTCTACTTCTGGGAAGATGGAGTAGATGTACTTTTCCCTATTCCTCCCACTATATACAAACAAAACACACACACACACACACACACACACACACACACACACACCCTGCAGGTTTGTTGACTGTGAAGTTAATTTGCTGTATCAAGACTATTATGAAGTATCATATGGCTTCCTACATTGGTAGATCATTGCTTCATGCAATGTTTGCTTCAGTTTTATGCATGTGTGTGTTTATTTATATACCAAATTGTGTGAATCGCATGCACATGTGTGTGTGTGTGTGTGTGTGTGTGTGTGTGTGTGTATAGAAAGAGAGAGAAGACTATGAAAGAAAGTAGACCAGCTAGTGACCTAGACCTGAAGTATAACAGTGACAAGTTGCTAGGTTTTCTTCTTTTTATATCCTGCAAGTAGTGCTGAGGAAGCCAGCAACCTAGAAATGCCAATGGGTGCAGACAAGCAATGTCCATCCTAATAAAGCAGGAAACTCCCAGAAAATATTTGCTCTATTGTATTTAAACACAGCAGAAAGAGACACAGGTGTCTCTCTCCTTTCCAATGCCAGCAAAGGCTGAGTGCAACCTAGATTTCAAAAGCAAGGCAGAAAGAGGTCCCCAACATCTCCTTCAGCTTGGAACGAAGAAGACGGAGGAAGGACCAGGGATGTCCACTCTTGCTGGCCAGTGAAGAGGCCCTCCATCTAACGGTGTCAGGGAAAGCAAGTGAGAATCCTCTACCTCCAACCCCCCTGGGCATCAACCAGGCCCCCTTGTGCTGTGATGTTTCTGCCTTGGAGCCTGCCGACCATAGGCTGAACCCCTGAAACCAGGAGCCAGAGTAAACTTTTCTTCCTTTAAGCCATTCTTGTCAGGTATTTTTGGTCACTGTGATGCATCAGCTGACTAATACAATGGGACAGTCGATTCTTTGGTGTAGAGTTTGCTTAACTACTTACTGGAAGCCGTGCAATCCTGAGTAGCGACTTGGAACAGGCCGAGAGCCATCTGTGATTGCTGTAGTTTGGATCTTAAATATTCTACAAAGGAACGAGTGTTGAGGGCTTAGTGCTCAGCTTCTTGCTATTGATACACGATGAAAACTTTTAGAAATGGCACCTAGTGGGAGGTTTTTTGGTCAGTGGGGCTATGTCCCAGAAGGGAATTGTAGGACCCCAGTCCCTTGCTCGCTCGCTCTCTCTCTCTCTCACTCTCTCTTTCTCACTCATCCCTGCTCAAGGTCAAGAAGGGAATGGCTTTGTTCTGCCACACTGCCCACCATGATGTACTGTCTCACCACAGGCTCAAAGTCCAAGAGCCAAAAGAACAAGGACTGAAGCCTCTACGACAGTCAAAACACGTCTCTTCCTCTAAGTTGATAATCTCAGAATTTGTTACAGTAATGGCAGGCTGAGAAGCACAAGCATCATTAGAGTTAGTTTCAATCGTTTCCTTCCCGTTTGTTTATCACCAGCCATTCACTGGCTTGGGAAGATGTCTTAATTCAGCTGAGCGCCATTATGAAGTGATCTAAGATAGTGAGTGCTTTAAAATAAAGCAAAACTCTATTTTTATCTATATCTTTCTCCGTGGTTATGCAGACTTCAATGTGTTCTGGTTCCGTACTATTTTCAAGTGACTTAAAAACTATTCTTGTATTGCAAATCTGAAAATGTTAATAAGATCTTTTAAGGCTTTTGAATCATATTTTCAATATATGCTAATTGGAAATTAAATTTTAGCTTGTACGTTTTAAGCTTTACTTTCCTTACTTCTTATTAATAAATGGTTTGCCTTCAAATCAAATAGTAGTATCAACCTCATTTTAATACACTACTATTTTTTTAACTTTTTATGTTCATTTATTGGTGCATTGTAATTATACATTATGATATATGTCAGGGTATGAACATCATACATGCACACATTGCACATTTAGCCCTCCCTTCAACCCCACCCTATTCCCTCCCCCTTCCCTCCCTTTCATGCTCCGAATAGTGATTGAGTTTTATAGGTTTGTGTATGTACATCATGTGCTATAGTGTATTTCCCTCCACTCCCCAATACACTACTAGTTTATAATGTATCATGGTGGCCAGTGTCTATTTCCTCTGTAGTATTTACCCTTTCAATTTTATGATGCACTTCCCTGGCTGTGGGACAAAAACTAAATTGCTATTTTGGAGTTTCAAAATTAATTGAAAAATAGTAAGTTAAAGTTACTGCAATTTGCTGCCTGGAATGTAGATCAGAGGTGAGCTGCACAGGATAAAGAAAATCATTTATAAATGCATTATTTCCTGCGTATTCGGATTTCTGTTACAAATGTAGACAAAGGTGACAAAAATGATGTGATAAGTATAAATGAGTTTCTCTGGTACTGAATGGTTTTAATACATTGATGGGTGATTAACACTGAACAGAGGGCAAACAAAAAAGTCCAAAGAAGCAGGAAGTGATATAGAAAATTAATAATAAAATAAACAGAAAAGCACATTTAGATTTGCTTTAACAAGATACATTGAAGAGATATCTTTTGTGCATGATTTGCCTTTTATACCTGCACATTTCTTTAACTCAAGAGAGACATCTATAAAGACCGCATAGAAGAATAGACGACACATTTCAAAGAACACTTTTCCAAAAGCAAAAGCTATGGCTTCCATGAAATAATACTGTGAGTCTGAGTCAAAGATCTGTTTAACTTACTGATGGATGCATCGGCAGGATTGTAAAACTGTTTGAAAGGACAATTTCAGAGACTGAATAAATACCTACAATGAAAGAAAGAATGCTGGAGTAGGATTACCAGGTTAAGTAGAAAGCTAGTTATTGTAGCTGTTGTTCATCTTCCCAGATAGACATAAAGGTTAAAGTTTTTACAAATTAATAACCAATATTTCATCATTTGGGGCCTCATTCACGGCAAATGCTTCAGGCAAGCAAAAAGTCATGCTGTTAGGGAAATAAATACCCCGTTGTTGTGCCTGGGAGGAAGTGCCCCAGTGCCACCCTGAAATGACCAGAGGTTATCCTTTTGCCATATTTCCAAGTTTTGAATATGTTTTCTTCACATTAGGATATTAGTTTCATTTCTCATTGGATCCTTTGACTTCATGAGGATGGACTTTCATGGTTACAAGGAGAATATGGACTTAAACCCAATGCATCCACACCTCAGGCTTGTTGACTGTGAAGTTAATTTGCTGTACCAAGACTATTATCTTGTTTTAAAGTAGAATAGAATGAGTAGACAGTATCATATGGCTTCCTGCATTGGTAGGTCATTGCTTCATGGAACGTTTGCTTCAGTTTTATGAATGTGTGTGTTTGTTTATATGCCAAATCACAATGCACAGTGTATTTATTGTAAATTTCAGTCAAAGAGTTTGAAAACCAATACTTTTGATTTCCCAAACTGATTTCCATCAAAGGTAATAGTTGATAAAGGTTATTTTCCCTCTGGTAATGAAAGAAAGTCTGATATAAATTTTAATAAGAAAGAAAAGCATTGCAACTCATGTTGAATAGTCTATATCATCTTATAAAAGTAAAGTAATTTTGTTGATTTTAGGCCATCTTTTTTTTTTCAATGTAGGTTATAAATATCTTTCTAAGTACTGTTTTACTCCAATCCAAGATTTGGGTGTGTTGTTTTGTTTATTGTTTCCTCTGTAAGCATCTGATAATTTTCTTTTTGATCATTTTTTCCTTAAGCAGTTGATTGTTTAAGAATGAGTTAATATTCACATATGTGTGAATTTTACATTTTCTTTCCATTTGCTTTTTATTTTCATTCCACCATGATTGAATATTGCACTTTAATTTCAATCTTTTTGTCACAATCAAGACTTATTTTGTTGTTCAAATCCTCTATTTCCTTATTGAGTTTTCTGTACAGATGTTCTATCCATTATTCAAAATGGGTATTGATGTCTCCAATATATAACAGAACGATTTCTCCATTCAATTTTGTCAATCTTTGCTAAATATACATTTGGGCTCTGTAACTCTGTGTGTGTGTGTGTGTGTGTGTGTGTGTGCACGCACATGTGGGTATTTTTATAAGTATTAAATCATCTTGAAAAATTGACCTTTTATTAACATACATATAATATCTTTTTTGGACTCATAGCAGATTTCTGTCTCTCTGCTCTAATATTAGGATAACTATCTTAGCTCTTTCTATTGCCCTTTGTATGGAATATCCTTTTCCCTTCTTGTACTGTCATCCTATTTGTATCTTTAAGAACCAAAATGAGTCTCCTGTAGATACAATGTTGTTGACTCTTTATTTTCAATCCATGCTGACACTCTCTGCCTTTGATTAGAATTTTTTACCCATTTACATTTATGTAGGCAGTATTAAGGAAGCACTCTTTTGATTGTGCTTTGTTTCCTGTTTGCTTAAGGCATTCTTGCCCTTGATTTTCTTCACTACTGCCTTTGGTGTGTGTGTATAATTGATTTTTATAGTGTTCCAATCTAATTACATTCTTTATTCTTTCTGTGCATATATTTTTTCAATCAGAAGAATGAAAGTATGATTGTAGTTTGTCTGACAATTGCTAATTTTACTTTTTTTTTAACTGGGGACTTGAACCTAGGGGCCTTCTACCTCTGAGCTATACCTACAGCCCTTTTTATTTTTTATGTTTGAACAGAGTCTGGCTAAGTTCCTGAGGCTGGCCTCAAACCTGTTATTTTTCTGTCTCAATCTCCAAAAGTACTGGGATTACAGGTGTGTGTCACCATGCCTGGCTTTAACTTTACCATTTTTGATTAATGAATTAAATTTCCTGAACTTCCAACTCATAAATTGGAAATATCAGCCAGGCGTGGTGGCCCACGCTTGTAAACCCAGTACTTGGGAGGCTGAGACAGGACGATGGCAGGTTTGTGGCCAGTCTCAGCTACTTAGTGAGGCCCTCCGCAACTTGGTGAGACCCTGTTTCAAAATAAAGAATAAAAAGTAGGACTGGGGGTATACCTTGGGGGTAGAATGCCCCTGGGTTCAATCCCCAGTTTTGCAAAAATAAATAAATAAATAAATAAATAAATAAATAAATATTGGAAATTAAAGTTTCAATGGTTGTGAGAAATGCATGAAAAATATATGTTAAGTTTCTTTAATAGTGCTCAGTATAGAATAGTTACTCAACTAATATTTATGATAAGCTTTGCCATCAAATTGACTGGATAAAGGAACACCCAGATAGTTGACAAATGAATATGTATTCATAATTACTGCATTAATTGTTCTTGATGCTTCGGTAGACGCTAAGCCCAATGGCTCTGCAGCTAAAAAGGACATAGCACATGGAGAGCTGGCATTTGCTAGAATGATCGGCCTGCTCCTTCTATGTTGCAGGGTATTTTTGGAGAAGATGGTATGAGTTGGTGGACTGTGTGGGGAAGATCTACCTTCCATGTGGGTGGCACTTGCCAATCAGCTGGGGCCTGAATGGAACGAAAAGCCTTGGTGAATTTCCACGCTTCCTCTTCTGGGGCCACAATGCCCTTCTTTTCCTATCGGACTCCAGTTTTTCTAGGTTTTTCCACTGGGACTCATTCCACTGGCCCTTGGGCTCTTAAAACTTCAACCTTGAACTGAAAGTTACTCCATAAGCTTGCTTAGTTCTGAGGCCTTTGAACTTGGATGAACCCACACAGCAACTTCTTCCATTGGCCAGCTTATAGCTGGCCCATTCACGGACTTCTCAGCCTCCATAGTCAAGTGAGCCCACTCCTCTAATAGGTCTCTTCTGCCCCAAACCCTCTCTCTTATGTATAGGTCCTAGCCCTCTGGAGAATGTATTGTCAATAAAAAAATTTCTTCTTTTTTCTGTGCATTTATATGTAAGTCCAAGTTTATTATATTTAAAATGTCAAGGAATTCAAAGAACTTACTATATCCAGACTCTGTAATTTTGAGACTTTTAAAATCAGATTATATTATAAAACAAAGATTTGGTTATTTTCATAATCCCTGAACCTATTCACTGTTATCAAAATATATAAATAGCAGATGAAAGAGAAAGAAAGAACAAATGAAAGAGGAAGAAAATTTAAAAAGTGTTTTGTAACTTATCCCTCCAGATTTCTGAGCCTTGAAGTCAAGGACTATGAGCTATCTCTTCTTATTTCTATTTATATTTAACATGGCACCATATGCTTAACAAATATCTATTGAGTTAATGAATGCACAGTTAATAATAGTCAAAGGTCCATCTAAACATAATAACTCTAACTCTTTGCATTACCTAAATTAAAGTAGCCTGTTCAATATTGGATCACCTGGAACATCCTATCTCCTATTTACTACTGTGCTGATCTGTAATGTCATGATAATTCTTAGCCAACAAAGTGCTCTCTTATTAAATAATCTTAGGGAAATTTGTCTTTTAATATTTGTCTTGGCCAACATTCTCACTGTATAATCCCAAGAAATTTACCACACAAATTAGAAGGAGGAAGATTTATTTGCTCGCAGTTTCTTGGAGATTCTGGGTTCAGTCCATGTGACCCCAGGTTTTGTAGCTCAGGGCATAATGGCAGGAAACAGCGAGGGAGAGAATGAGGCTCTGTTCTCACATCATGGAGGCTGGAAGCAAGAGAGAGAGCAAGCAAGCAAGGGGACTGAAAGACACAAGCACAATCCCCAAGGCCACAGCCACAGGGACCCACCATCTCCAGCCACACCCCACCTGCCTAGGTTACTTCCCAGGCTGTGGTAAATCCATCATAAGGGATGTATCTACTGATGAGAATACAACTCTCATGACTTAGTTACATTAACTCTGAACATTAATACATGAGCTCTTCAGGGAGCATTCTATTTCTAACCATGACCATATTCTTCATGGGGTTAGAAACCCTGGTAATACAAATCATAAATATTAGAGGGAATGTTTAAATAAAGAGAAGATTCCTTTTTCTAGCATATTACTGACTGAGCTTCTTTGTAAATGTCCTTCAATTATTATTTGCCATTGACAAAATAATAAATAAAAGTGTCAGGCAGTATAAAAGTGGGTGTTGGCTTTCCCAATGTTCTTCTGTAACTCCGTATCGTCTAAGACCTGTGTGGGCATTAGGTACCTTTATTTATTCCTCTAATTTAAATAGCACCACTCAGCGTGCCTGCCCATCAGTTTAGCAGCTCTTAAAAATCAGTCTAGTGTACCACGGCCGAGTTCACCCCAAAGTAACTGGAAAATGGAACACAAAATAAATCACTGGAGTTTATCTCCCACTGCTGGCTCACACTCTCAGAAAAAGAGAATACTTTCATTCTAAAGGTCTTTGGAATTCATACGGAGAAAATGAAAGGAAAAAATAAATAAAAGAAACAAAAACCAAAGAATATTATGAAGTTTGTAATTAAAAGAGAAAAGAGTGTACGTAGTGATAAGAATAAGAGCTATTAACTTGGACATATTTGGTTTAAATGACAATTCCAAGGTTTTTGACCCGTTATTTCACTTATCTAATGCTTTCCTTTCACTATCAACCAAATGAGGGAAGTAAGAGCACATCTTTATAAGAGCGATGTGTACACAGAGGTGATGCCAGCGGCAGGCTTAGCACAGTGGCTCTCAGGGTCAAACTTGAAGTATATATATATATATATATATATTTTTTTTTTTTTTTTTTTTGCGGTACCGGGGATTGAACGCAGGGGCGTTCTACCTCCGCGCTACGCCCCCGGCCCTATTTTTTATGCTTTGTTTTGAAACCCGGTCTCACGAAGTTGCGGAGGCCTCACTAGGTAGAGAGAGAGAGACAGGGAGAGAGAGCGCGAGCTGAGGCTGGCCGCGAACCCGGATCCTCCGGTCTCCGCCTCCCAAAGTACTGGGATTACAAGCGTGCGCCACCACGCCCAGCCTTGAAGTATTTTACGCAGCCACAAAGAAGAACAAAATCACATCATTTGCAGGGAAATGGAGAGAACTAGAGAACATCATGCTAAGCGATATTAGTAAGACACTAAGAGTAAAAAATCGGATGTTCCCCCTAATCTGTGGGAGCTAGATAGAATGGGACTTAGAAGGGACTTAGAAAGGAAGAAGAAGAAATCTTTAGATGGACAAA
>PVJS01062188.1:0-10800 GCA_004027185.1 Glis glis | reverse complement strand
AGTACCACAAAAAAAAAAAAAAAATTAAATGCTTTATAATTTTGAAAAAGGAATGAATATATATATGTGAAGCATAATTCATATTTTGAAAAAAGAATTTCTAAAGAATTCCATTTGAGAACATTTTAAAAACAATATTTTCCTCCTCTAAAAATATTTAAAACATTTTACAATTTACAACACCTAGAATTTGAGATGAAGTTGTTATCTTACAAATACTATGTTAAATCATTATTTAAGCAGATACTATAAATAAGTGTATCCCTTAACTTTTTGTATTGTTCTTTTGTGGTGTTTTTATTACATTCTGAAAATATGGTCACAGAATATGACATTTAACAGAGGGCAATGGTTTTATTCCAGTTTCTGACTACAGCTTAGGTGTCAGAAGGTGAATATGAGAATCATAAAGCAGTTCTCACCCAAAAAGGAAAGTCAGATTTATGATCCAATGTAAATCCTCAATCATTTCAAAATACCAAGAAATGTGTTTACAAATACACTATTTTTAACCTAAATATAAAACAAGACTACAAAGAAAGATCAATATAATTTGATATGGTTATATTTTAAAATATAACATTTGATTTAGGTAAAGAAAATATATGATCAACAGCATTTTAGATTTTTAAAATGGTTTATTACTGCATTTCCATGATTTTTGTAGTGTATATATTGTTACAACTATTCACTGTTCAAGATTACAAATGAATAAAATATTAAACCATTTAGTTGTACTATTTCCTTAAATTCTGCTTGGATGTGTAACATGTCAAAATACTATTGTTATTACTCCAAATATTATTGAAGTGAATTTTAAATTATTTTGGAGATTGAAATAGAATTTCACTTTGATATAAAATGGTTATTAAGTATCTAACAAACAATATATTGTAAGATACTGTAAACTTTACCAATTCAAATAAGCTACTACCTTACCAAATTTTTAATTTTAATTGATCAATACAGTATCTACAGTGGCTCTCCAAAGAGTTTTATACAGGCATTTTTTTTTTTTTGTGGTACCGGGAATTGAACCCAGGGGCGTTCTACCTCCGTGCTACACCCCCGGCCCTATTTTTTTATACTTTATTTTGAAACCAGGTCTCACGAAGTTGCAGAGGGCCTTACTAAGTAGAGAGAGAGAGAGAGAGAGAGAGAGAGAGCTGAGGCTGGCCGCGAACCCTGATCCTCCGGTCTCCACCTCCCAAAGTACTGGGATTACAAGCTTGCGCCACCATGCCCAGCCTTACAGGCATTATTTTAAGGACATATCTATGACTCTTTTTATGTTAATATGTTATTATAGGCCTGATTTTCCTTAGTTTGGAGTCAAGTATATATGTCCAAAGGGGTGGGAGAGTTGGTATTAACAAGTGGGTGATTTTTTTCTTAGAAAAAAACAAGTTTCATAAGAACAGTGCTTATACTAAAAGAAGAAATTGCATTTATTTTTTACTAAATTCATACCATATCTAAAGACTGTTCCACTTCTAAAACATTGGAAAGAAAGCTAGCTAAAATTCTATAGCAAATATTTTTCAGATACCTTTATGATGTAGTACAAATTGTGGGAGATGGGGAGACTTAAATTCCAACAAGTTCTTGAGATTGAGGTACAAACAGCTAACAAAATATAGTCCCTAGGGCTTCAAAACCTTGCACACTCTCTGAAATGCCAGAAGCACTATTTATTTCTTCCCTTTTTGCCTTATTGCACACTGTTCCCAGATGATGTTGTGTGTGGTATAAATTAGACAGACAGTTTATTGAATCTACTTTTAGTCCATCTTCTATAACACACAAGGCATCACTTTCAAGGTGTCACTTCAGAGGAATAAAGGCAGACTAGAGCAATATTTTAAGTCTGACTAGGTAAAAAATGGTTTGGAAAACTGCAAGTGCAATATTGGAATAGCTCAGCAAGATACACAGTGCATTGGATGCAATTTTAACTTTGATGAGTGAGTCAGTTTCTTGTATTTTCATAAAATCATATGTAATAGATACATATCACTCATGAAAAATTGGGGCTTCAAGCATAAATTTATTTTATTGGGCTTATGCTTTGCCCTCACTATCATCGTTAATTCCAAATCACGACATGAGCAAGCCTCTGAATTTTTGCTGAATCATGGAACTGGAGGAGAGACAAATAACAGTGAGATTGGAGTAATTTAATCATCTTGAATATTTGATAATTACTATAAAGCAGGCTATATGCACTCTACACTTATAAGAAGATAGTTTTAAAGTTACTCCTAGAAGAAATAAGACTTAGAAATTTACATATCCAGTCATACAGGGAATACTCCCACAGAGACAGAGATTATAGAAAGAGTGAATATATGGCTGTTTCGCTTCTTGCAAAAGTACCAGGAGTTACGGAATAGTGGCTCTAGTATTTAGGTTCTCCAAGAATAAAGACTTTGTTAATAATAAACTACATTTTGCAAATATGCCCCTCTTTGTGGCTTAGCTTAAATTGCTTTTCAGAAAAACAGATATATGTAAATAATATGAAGGGGGGATGTGTGCGGATTTTAAGATAAGGAAATGTTGGGACTTTGTTTTTAAATTTTATCATGACTCCTGAAAAGGCCCAGTAAGGTATATGGAGCACACTGTCTAATTTAATGCAGCAGAAAGCAGGCCTGGAGCAGAACTTGTGTGCTGGCTCCATGCTTCACGGTGTCTCATGTCAACTGTGTGGGAGGAATAATCTGACTGGAGAGAAGAGTGAGAAGACTGGGGAATTTTGTAAACCAGTACCAGACCTTTTCCTTGTGTGTATATGTACGTATGTATGTATTTTTATTTCTTTTCATGATTACAAAATGAAAAGGAGGCCCAAAGGGAAAAAATGATGGCTGAGTGTCCTCTTAAAAAAGAGTGCCAAACCATCTGGGCCTCTGTAATTGGCTGTGTAGGTGACAGAGGCCAAACTTACCAAACTGTCAGACCTCTGATCATAACACAAACAAACCTGCCTTGCCTTTTGAAAGCGAGAAGATAGGGTAGGGAGCTGTGATTGTTCCTCAGAGAAAAGTACTGACTCATACACATTACAATTAGACCCCAAAACTGTGCAATGTGGAATATATACTATGAAGAACAACAAATCATGGACTCAAAATTTTGAGGTACATTTAATTAAAACCAAAAAAAAAAAAATAATCAGAGACACATAAAATAGATTATCTGGCCCGCTCCTAACACAGAACATTTCACTGAGCATAATCCTTGCTCTAGTCATCAATGATCCTCTATAACTACTCAAATTACCCGTTGTTCATACATGAATTCACTCGTCTCCATGTAAAGACTATCCCTGGGGAGCTGGAGTGGGAACCGGAAGGAAACACAGGAAGGCTGCATGCGTCTGTGTGTTTATCGCTCTGAACCTCACTCTGATGTATAATTACAATGCACCAATAAAAAATGATCTGTGATCATTTTATTTTGAGGTCATCATTGTGCTTTTGATTCTGTATGCTTAAATTATATTTTTGTTTTTGTTTAGTTTATTTGAAAGCTTCTGATTTCTCTGAAGTATTTCTTGTTTTTCTTTTGTTTTCTCTATTGTAAGAAACTGGTTATTCAAGGTTTGCTAGCCTATCTTTGAGATATAGATTTTTTACCTGGCTTCACTTGGCAATGAAAATTTAAGATTTACAGAATGCTTTAAGATGATATCAGATAACAGTTTGACTTTTAAAACTAGCAAATGAGAAAGATAAGCTTGAAAATTTTGTATGCACCTTTATACTTATATGGGCATATATTTTATATTTGAATGGTATCATAATTGTCATAGTAGAATAAGCATATAACTTAAAACCTATCAAGTTAGAAAAGTATTTTTGATTTGCATGACTTAGCAAATCTATGGTAATTACTTAAACTTGATAAAAAATGTCTTTAAAATTGGTAACTCATTTTTTTCATTGCCTGCTAATCAATTGTGGTATTTTTTCCCTAGACAGTAAATATATAATGTTCAATAATTACGACATCCACAGGTTAACTAAAGATAGCTGTCAAAATGAATAAATTAAATAGGACAGTTGTTTCTAGATGTCCAATCCTTTATAAATGAAATATCCTAGCCGGGGGTGGTGGCACATGCTTGTAATCCCAGTATTTGGGAGGCTGAGACAGAAGGATTTCAGGTTCATGGCCAGCCTCAGCAACTTAGTGAGGCCCTCCACAACTTAGTGAGACCCTGTTTAAAAAATAAAGAATAAAAAAATAGGGTTGGGGGTGTACCTCAGAGGTAGAATGCCCCTGGGTTCAATCCCTAGTACCGCAAAAAAAAGAAAAGAAATATCCTTTGTTTTGCTATAAAAATTCATTACTAAAGGCTTTTCCAAATAGAATTGATGTCTACCAAATATGTATTTATGTGATCTAAGGTGACAGTCTATAATAAAACTGGAAGGATTTATTCCTTTCTTTGTAATCGATGAGCTGATTAGAGCTGGAAATTTTGGACTTTTTTGGACTTCAAATATATTGTTTTCTTTTGAATAAATGTATAATGCTTAATCTATATATAACATTCATGATTTGTTTAAAAGGTTAATGGTTCATAGATTTGAAACTGCACAAGTGAGCCTCTGCACTAGAATGCCTAGACTGAGTTTGGACCAAATTCTAACATGGTTTATAATAAGCGTTATTTAGAATATGTTGGCAGCCTGGCGTGGTGGCACATGCTGGTAATCCCAGTACTTGGGAGGCTTAGACAGGAGGATATGGGTTCGTGGCCAGCTCTCAGCTACTTAGTGAGGCCCTCTGCAACTCAGTGAGACCCTATTTCAAAATAAAGAATAAAAAAATAGGGCTGGGGGTGTAGCTCAGAGGTAGAATGCACCTGGGTTCAATCCCTAGTTCCGTCAAAAAAGAAATATGTTGGCAGAATTATTAAGTAACTTATATGTTAGACTTATTTCCAGAATTTTGGCTGTTGAATTCTTTATATTAGATGCAAAATAAATTTGATTTTTGATAAGTTCTTGGACATTGGGTTTGGGACTTAGTTTGGTTCTTTTAATTTTTTTTTTCCACAACTGCCTTGTTTAAAAAGTTCATGTTAAAATAAAGTCCCTAAGTTGTGATTGTAAAAATTGATGTTAATTAGCCTCTGTTAATAAAAAGACATACAGTTTATATAACCTCTGTTAATAAAAAAAGAAAAGACATACAGTTTTTAGACTAATACCAGTCCCCTTACTAACCTAGAGTTAAAAATGAGACTCAAATACTCCAATGAAGCGAAGGAGGGGTTTAGGAGAGGCAGGAGAGGGAAGAGAAGTATATTGAAAGTAACAGTGTATGTAATGCTATGTACATATATGAAATTATCAATACTAATCTCAATGACATATATGGGAAGAAAAGGGAGTGGGGTGGGATCCAGACAGAAGCACTCCAAGTGGCGTGTGCATGTATACTCCTATCCCTCTATACCTCAGCATGATGTATAATTACACTGCACAGAATACACCACCACACCTGGCTGAGGCATCTTTAAATAACAAAAATACATATCCATTTATGGTGTAAATTGCCTGGGTTTTATTGTTCTAGCCATCAAGAAACTTCACTGCCTGTTTTTTTTCCTTCAGAATTTGTATTTTAAATGTCTTCGTTTTCTCCATTTTAATTATTTACAAACATAGGGTAATAATAAGTTTTAGTGTTCTGATTAATGCTTAAATTCTAGAGAAACATTTTGTGTGATTGAACCCAGAGGTGTTCTACCTCTAAGATATACTCCCAGCCCTTTTTTTTTATTTTTATTTTTTTTGCGGTACCGGGGATTGAACGCAGGGGCATTCTACCTCCATGCTACGCCCCTGGCCCTATTTTTTATACTTTTTATTTTGAAACCGGGTCTCACGAAGTTGCGGAGGGCCTCACTAAGGAGAGAGAGAGAGAGACAGGGAGCGAGAAAGATTGAGAGCTAAGGCTGGCCGCAAACCCGGATCCTCCGGTCTCCGCCTCCCAAAGTACTGGAATTACAAGTGTGCGCCACCACACCCGGCTCCCAGCCCTTTTTTAAATTTTTGTTTTGAAACAAGCTCTTGCTAGGTTGCTGAGAGTTTCTCTAAATTGCTGAGGCTGGTCCTGAACCTGTGATTTTCCTGTCTCAGCCTAGCAAATACTGGTGTTACAGGTCTGTGCCACCATGCCCAGCTACAGTAACTTTTAAAAATGCATTTATATGTAGTATCTAACAGTTTGGCAATGATTAATCTGCTCTTAGCAAAGTTTACAAGAGACTTGCTTTTTAAAAAAATGTTCTGTTTTGTTGAGGTGTAACAAAGACTTTATGTTTTGTCAAGAAAATTTTCTATATTTTCTGTTGACTTTGTTAGGTTTTTGAGGGCTTAAGAGTAAATTAAGTCTTATAAGAATTAAAGTTTATTCGAATCTTTATTTGTTCTAAAGGCTTTTTTGGGTTTGTTACTGGTTAAACAGGCTGATATTTTACTATGATGTGATGTGTCTTATTGGCACAAATACTCTAAAGCTTTATAGCTTGATACTATGGTTGTAATACTGTAAATCATGATTATTATCTTAACATATTGTAAAGGTAACTAAATTGTTTTACTAATTTCTTAATTCTTTATAATAATATTTTATATATTATTTTTAGTTATTTTAGATGTGAGCTATGTCTCTGTACTAAATAAGAGGCAATTCTATTTTATTCATCCTATATCTCAAGACAAATGTAAAGAAATATTTTGATATAGGATATGCATAAGACTGGCTATTTTAGAGGGGTTTTTGTCAATTGCACTAGTTACATCATAATTTAGTTTTTAGACTGTGTTTTACAGTTCTATAAAATGAACCTACACTCTAAGATGTTATGGTATAGAATAACTATGTACCCAGATAGTAATTAACATTAATTTATATAAGGACTCTAGGTTTCAGGCACTCTTTAGGACAGATCCGACAGGGTTACTTTTTACAGACAAGTTAGTTTTCTTAGAATACAGAAAGAGGGTAGAACTAAAGAGTTATGTTTATTAGCTATGTTTATTATACAGACTGTACTGCTTTGCTCATATTAGTGTTTTCTGTTTTTCTGGACTGATAACTAATCTTTCAAAAATATCTGTTGTTTAAAATTGGCTGTAATAGGGGTCTTCTGATGGTAACTCAAACCATTTGTCACTTCCCCTCCAAATTGGGACCAATCAGTTCAAAGACTGAGACGAGGCTCCTGCATTGTGGGACAACATGCTTGGTAAATAATCTCAAGAGAAAATAGTATCTTCAGAGGAAATCATTTAGAGATGAGGGGGAAATCACACAGAGTCACTTGTCAAACCCAACCAAAATTAAACAGCTGGAAGGTTATGGAAAGAGAGTACTTATGTGAAGTAGGCAAAGCTATTAAATATTTACGACGTGGCTTCCACAAGGGATAAGCTTCTGATTTCTCTGTTCAAGCTTCTTGATGGGATCTACACACTCATCCAAGAACAAACTGCCGGCCAGGAGACATGGAGTCCAAGCTCCCTCAGATTTAGGAATAAATAAAAATAAGGGGGATTGAAACAGACTCCTCCTGAAATCCACAACTTTTTGATAACTTGTTTTTCTGTATTTCCACATGTTGAGAGGAAAGGCTGATGGGCTGCCCCCACCCCAGTCCTGGTAGATACCAAGAAGCTGCGACTGTCAGCTTCTCTGACTGTCTGAATCTACATAACCATATTTCCTTTCTTTATCTATATGCTGCCTTTTATAAAAACCCCCCATTGCCCTTGGGTTTTCAGAAGATGGAGACTTGAAATAAGAAAGTTTCCTCTATCTTCCTTCAAAGTTGGCTTTGATTAAAACCTATTTTCCCACTCCTTGGAGGATGAGACAGGAGGATCGCAGGTTTAAGGCCAATCTGGGCAACCTAGTGAGACCCTATTTCAAAATAAAAAATATATATATATGGGTGGAGATGTGGCTCAGATGTAGAATGTCCCTGGGTTCAATCCCCAGTATAACACACACACACACACACACACACACACACTCCTGACAGTTTGACTCTGAGCCTTTGAGAAGCAGGGGAGCATGTAGCCTAGCCTCCTACCCAGTGCAGAAGTGGTTCCACTTCTTAACACGACTAGTTGTTAAGAAATTTCTAAATAATAGTCCATATTTTTCCAAGAACATTTATTTTAATTCATCATTGTAGTTAAAGCATAACTTTTCCCAAATGTGATGCCATTTTTGGTCATATTTAGAAATATAATTCTCTATTTGTGCAGCATATCTGTTTCAAAACTAAGAACATTCTCTTCCTCATCCTAGCATTTTTCTGCTCCTTTGTTTTCCACTCTCAGTCAGCAATAATTTATTGAATGTGGTTATTTAATTATTTTTAATCCATATTTCCTACAGTTTTGCATTTGGTTTAGTGTTTTGGTCAGAATTTCCAGTGTGAATTTCTCTACCAGACTTCAGTGCTGCTGTATAACCTCTCTTAGGAAATCTCTTTACTTTTCATGATGAGTGACTATTCCAAATACATAATGAATGTTCACCGTGGCCTCTGATAGGTAAGAGAGCCAGAGGGTGAAGGTGTGATTGGAGAGTGAACTTCTTAGGCTCTTTCTTTTGACCAACCACAACCACTCTACACATCTCTTGATGTGGTGTCTCTGTAGAATTTATTTTTATCCCGACTAGAATTTCAAAGAATGAGAACAAAAACAAAGATCAGGGACCAACTTTGGCATCTAAATTCTATTGTTCTTCTTTTCTAATGCTCTTTAAAGGATTCCTTGTCACCTTTTTAAGTGATAAATATATACATAGACTACTTGCCTTCCCTTTTATCTATGCTTGTACTTCAAAATCTAGAAAGAATTTTAATTCCTCCATCAAGACTCCATTTCAAGAATCAGTAATTAAACAACTAGCCAAGGCTACCACATTATGTAGAAAGAGGAGGTCTAGAGCTTATGGTTTCTGGGTGTGTTCTCAGCAATTATGGAAATTTTGGTTTTTTCCTCACATTTTGTTTTTTCATAGACACACCATTTTTTACATTTCTGGGTGTTTATTTTATATAATTTGAAATCCTCTCATTTCTTTATTTTATCCCCACTGTTTCAGTCTCATTTTGCCTTTCCTCAAATTGTTGGCTCAGGTACAAAGAATTTAATAGGCTCCAAATAATACTAACTGAATGACAGAGTAAGCCATCTATGCTTCTAACAAATAATTGAAATCTAGTCATTCTACCATAATTTTCATCATTCTTTCACAAGTCTATTACTTCTTTGAAATGTCTTTTTTTCAAAATATCTTTAAAAATGTTAGTTCAAGTATGTTTAATAATTATATTGGGATATAGTCCTGTCTGGTACCATTTTATGTTAACAGATACTGCATTTTTTCTTTTTATTCACCACTGATTTCTACATGTTAATTGATAATCTTTGACTTTTTAAAGATCATTATCATCTTCACAAAATATTTAGAGAATGTGTTGTGTTAAAAATGTATTATTAAGCGGGGCATGGTGGCGCATGCTTGGAATCCCAGTACTTGGGAGGCTGAGACAGGAGGATCACAGATTCACCGCCAGCCTCAGCTACTTAGTGAGGCCCTCCGCAACTCAATGAGACCCTGTTTCAAAATAAAGAATAAAAAATAGGGCTGGGGGTGTAGCTAGGAGGTAGAATGGCCCTGGGTTCAATTCCCAGTACTGCAAAAAATATATCTATAATTATATATCTATAATTATAGATATATAATTATATATCTTTATATATCTATAATTATATATATATATATATATATATATATATATATATATATATATATATATCTATAATTAATCCAGCGTGCACACATTTGTAATCCCAGTACTTGGAAGGCTGAGACAGGTGGATCACAGGTTTGAGGTCAGCCTCAGCAACTTAGCAAGACACTCAGAAACTTAGCCAGACCCTGTTTAAAAAATTGAGAAAGGGCTGAGGTATTGCTTGGAGGTAGACTGCCTCTAGGTTCAATATATACTTTATAATTCTCTGGGTTTAACTTAGTCATAAATGCCACAATCTTAACACTTATACATGATAAATTGGGTGTTTCTATAAAATATTGCTAGCTTTCACTACTTTTGATATTGGTCAGTACTACTAATTCTCTAATATACTAAATCTTAAATTATTTAAAACATCTGAATGTTGTTTAAATGATGTTAACAGAACTAATGGAAATAGATGTAGTAAGAAAAACAAGTGATCTTTACATTGAAATGTATTTGGACTATTTTATTCTTTCTTGTTTTGATTTTTAAAAGTGGTATGTATAACATACTGAACTTGATGAAGAAAGTCAAAAAACAAAATTCATAATGCCTTAAGTATTTCAAGTGATAAAATATGCAGAAAATGCTTTATAAAAAAGATACTCATATGGAAAAGGAAAATGACCGTTTAAAAGGCATGTAGAATATTACCCTCTTTGAATAAATAGGTTGTAAGTTCATACCATACTGAACTTGATGAAGAAAGTCAGAAAACAAATTCATAAAGCCTTAAGTATTTTAAATGATAAAATACGCAGAAGATAACTTAAAAAAAGATACTCACATGGAAAAGAAAAATGACTGTTTAAAAGGCATGTAGAGCCGGGCGTGGTGGCGCACGCTTTTAATCCCAGTACTTTGGGAGGCGGAGACCGGAGGATCCGGGTTCGCGGCCAGCCTCAGCTCTCTCTCTCTCTCTCTCTTTCTCTCTCTCTCTCTCTCTCTCTCTCTCT
>PVJS01062187.1:0-10798 GCA_004027185.1 Glis glis | reverse complement strand
CTTTTTTTTTTTTTTTTGTGCACGGTACCGGGAATTTGAACCCAGGGGCATTCTACCTCGGAGCTACACCCCCGGCCCTATTTTTTATACTTTATTTTGAAACAGGGTCTCACTAAGTTGTGGAGGGCCTCACTAAGTAGCTGAGGCTGGCTCCAAACCCAGATCCTCTAGTCTCAGCCTCCCCAGTACTGGGATTACAAGCGTGCACCACCACGCCCGGCTTATTTTTTTGTTTGAAACCTCTTGCTAGGTTTTCATGAGGCCTCCCTGCGAACCTGCGATCCTCCTGTCTCAGCCTCCCAAGTACTAGAATTATAAGTGTGCGCCACCTCTCCTGGCATAAATTCTTAATTTTTTAAGGTCAGTGATAACTGCAAGATAATTAAATAACACCAAATTTCACCTAAATTCCCTAGTATAAAAGGACCTAATTAATACTCTGGATCAAGCTTTCTTTTTCATTACTACTATATGCTGGACTACTCATTATTTCCTAAACATGCCCCACACCATGGGGGGGGGCACTTGGATTGAACCCAAAGCTGTCTACATACTGGGCAAACAATCTACCACTGAACTACATCACCAACAATTTTATTTTAGTTTGAGATAAGGTCTCCCTAAATTGCCCAGGCTGGACACCAACCTGTGATTCTCCTGCCTCACCATCCCTAGTACTGGGATTATAGGCATGAGCCACTGCACTCAGCTGGCAACCAAAAGTCACAGTTCACATATTTCTTCACTTTTAAGTTTTACAAAATTTCTAGCATATTTTAAAGTTATAAACCCATGTCCCAACATCTCAATACAAGATATCCATTTCTGTTTGCCTGTAGAATATATCAACAAAGCTATTCAATTTTAAAACCAATAATAAGCTGGGCGTGGTGGTGCATGCTTGTAATCCCAGTACTTTGGGAGGTGGAGACCGGAGGATCCGGGTTCGTGGCCAGCCTCAGCTCTCGCTCTCTCTCTCCCTGTCTTTCTTTCTCTCTCTCTCTCTCTCTCTCTCTCTCTCCTTAGTGAGGCCCTCCGCAACTTTGTGAGACCCAGTTTCAAAACAAAGCATAAAAAATAGGGCCAGGGGTGTAGCGCGGAGGTAGAACACCCCTGCGTTCAATCCCCAGTACCGCAAAAAATAAATAAATAAATAAATAAATAAAAAATATAAAATATAAAATAAAAAATAAAACCAATAATAAACCAGGCGTGGTGGTGCACGCTTGTAATCCCATTACTAGGGAGGCTGAGACAGGAGGATTGCAGGTTCGCAGCCTGCCTCAGCTACTTAGCGAGGCCCTCTGCAACTCAGTGAGACCCTGTTTCAACATAAAAAATAAAAACTAAAGCCGGGCGTGGTGGCGCAGGCTTGTAATCCCAGTACTTTGGGAGGCGGAGACTGGGGGATCCAGGTTCGCAGCCAGCCTCAGCTCTCACCCTCCCTCCCTCTCTCTCTCTCCTCTCTCTCTCTCTCTCTCTCTCCCCCCCCCCTTAGTGAGGCCCTCTGCAACTTCATGAGACCCGGTTTCAAAATACAGCATAAAAAAAAAAAAAATAGGGCCGGGGGCGTAGCGCGGAGGTAGAATGCCCCTGCGTTCAATCCCCGGTACTGCAAAAAAATAAATAAATAAAAATAAAAATAAAAATAAAAACTAGGGCTGGGGGTGTACCTCGGAGGTAGAATGCCTCTGGGTTCAATCCCCAGTACCGCAAATAAATAGATAAATAATAAAAGCAGCTGGGCGTGGTGGCACACGCTTGTAATCCCAGTACATAGGAGGCTGAGACTGGAGGATCGCAGGTTTGCGGCCAGCCTCAGCTACTTAGTGAGGCCCTCCGCAGCTTCGTGAGACTCTGTTTCAAAATAAACAATAAAAAATAAGGCTGGGGCCGGGCATGGTGGCGCATGCTTGTAATCCCAGTACTTTGGGAGGCGGAGACCGGATGATCCGGGTTCGCGGCCAGCCTCAGCTCTCTCGCTGTCTCTCTCTGTCTCTCTCTGTCTCTCTCTGTCTCTCTCTCTCTCTCTCCTTAGTGAGGCCCTCTGCAACTTCGTGAGACCCGGTTTCAAAATAAAGCATAAAAAACAGGACCGGGGGTGTAGCACGGAGGTAGAACGCCCCTGCGTTCAATCCCCGGTACCGCAAAAAAAAAAAAAAAAATTAGGGCTGGGGGTAGATCTCGGAGGTAAAATGCCCCTGGGTTCCATCCCCAGTACTGCAAAAAATAAAAAAAATAAAAATACAACCAAAAACTTCTTATTCTAAAACAATCCCTCTTACCACATCCCTTCTAAACCTTGGCTTACAGCACTTCTTCAAGCATCATGGGAGTCCTTGGACTCAACTAGCCATTGACCATATTCTTCCTGCGGGTTTTACCTAACAGGGAATTTCAACTCTGTTGAGTCAACCCCTCACGCAGAATATGATCTTTGTTGCCCTTGAAATTAACTTTATTTATTATTTATTTATTTATTTATTTATGTACTTACTTATTTAGTGGTACTGGGGATTGAACCCAGGGGCATTCTACCTCTGAGCTACACCCCCAGCCCTATTTTTATTTTGAAACAAGGTCTCGCTAAGTTGCTGAGGCTGGCTGTGAACCAGCGATCCCTCCTGTCTCAGCCTCCCAAGTACTAGGCTTACAGGCAAATGCCACCACACCAGCACAACTAACTTTATAAAAAGCCTTTACCACCTCTAGGGGATCAAGCCACATACTATCTGGGGCTTTAAACCAATTTCAGTGACAAAATAACTTGTGCAAAGTTCAGAAATTGAGCCCAATCAATAACTTCCAACATTCCCTATGATCTCTGTAATCCCAGGTCACAATGTACAAAGGCAATATTATCGCCACCATGATCTATCTTCCTAGTCTATATGTCCACAACCTGGTTTCCTTCTGACTGTCGCTGTCAAATCTTTCCACTATGCCCAAGAAAGGATTCATTCTCTTGCTCCCAAAACAAGGTTTCCTCAATCTTTCTAAACAATACTCCTTCCATTTACTTACCTTGACCTAAACCTAGCTGTCCCCTAAAGTATTTTCTCACAATTGTCCCTCTTCACTGCAACCCATGCCCCCACAGAGCCAGCAGTCATTGTCATTGTCTTGCTGTTCTACTGCACCTTCCAGATGATCATCCTTCTTTAGGGCCCCATGTTCAAGATATATCTTTTCTTCATCACTAGATCTGAATCCTTAGTCACACTTCCTTATTTGTTGAAAACCTGGGAACCAAGTTCATAGTTGCCTGCTCTACTAAATCTTCTTCTATCATAATCTGGGAGATTACAACATCAATGAAGATGATTCATCCAATTATTGTAAATTAGAATTCACAGACATCTTCAGTTCCAAAGAGCTTTATTTATTTATTTTTGTGTGTGTGTGTGGTACTGGGGATTGAACCCAGGGGCATTCTACCTCTGGGTTACACCCCCAGCCCTATTTTTAATTCTTTATTTTGAAAAGGTCTCACTAAGTTGCAGAGGCCTCACTAAGTAGCTGAGGCTGGCCACAAACCCGGATCCTCCGGTCTCAGCCTCTCAAGTACTGGGATTACAAGTGTGCGCCACCACGCCTGGCTTTCCAAAGAGCTTTAGCTCAACTCTATTTTAGGCACCTATTCTTCCTTTTTGTGTGTGTGTGGTACTGGGGAATGAATCCAAGGGCATTCTACCTCTGAGCTACACCCCCAGCCCTATTTTATTTTTATTTTGAAACAGGGACTCATGCCAGGCATGGTGGCGCATGCTTGTAATCCCAGTACTTGGGAGGTGGAGACCAAAGGATCTGGGTTCGCGGCCAGCCTTAGCTACTTAGTGAGGCCCTCCGCAACTTAGTGAGATAAAAAATAGGGCTGGGGGTGTAGCTTGGAGGTAGAATGCCCCTGGGTTCAATCCCCGGTACCACAAAAAAAAAAAAAAAAGAAACAGGGACTCATTACGTTGATGAGAGTCTCACTACTTGCTGAGGCTGTCCTCAAACCTGCGATCCTCCTGTCTCAGCCTCACAAGTATTTTCTTCACTTTTTATTTTTATTTATTTATTTGGTACTGGGGATTGAACCCAGGGACATTCTAACTTGGAGCTATACCCCTAGTCCTTTCTATTTTTATATTAAAACAGGGTCTAGCTGGGAGTGGTGGTGCACACTTATAATCCCAGTACTTGGGAGGCTGAGACAGGAAGATTGCAGGTTCATGGTCAGCCTCAGCTACTTAGCAAGGCTCTCAACAATTTAGTGAGACCCTGTTTCAAAATAAAGAATAAAATAGGGTTGGGGGTGTAGGTCAGAATGCCCCTGGGTTCAATCCTCAAAACCACACTCACACAATAAAAAGCAGGGTCTCAGTTGTTGAGGGTCATACTAAGTAGATAATGCTGGCCTCAAACCTGAGATCCTCCTTTCTGCCTCAGCCTCCCAAGTACTGAGATTACAGGCATGTGCCACAATGCCCTTAGCACCTCACAATAACCTTACTCTGACCATACCTGCTCTTTAAAGAAACCTTTTGTCTCTCAATCCCTTCAGAATCCCTCCAACCCAGATCCTATGGTTGGATACCTAAATATCTAGCAGCAACTTCAGGTCATTAACCTAGCAAGACCCTGTTTCAAAATAAAAATAAAATAGGGCTGGGGGTGTAGCTCAGAGGTAGAATGCCCCTGGGTTCAATCCCCAGTGCCACAAAAATAAATAAATAAATAAATAAATAAATAAAGGGGGGGGCCTGGGGATGTAAGTCAGAGATGTAGCTCAGAGGTAGAATGCCCCTGGGTTCAATCCCTAGTACCAAAACAAAAACAAGACAAGCTAGTCACACGCATGATTAGGTTTGGACAGGCAACCACAGCATGACTGCTGTGTTGCTACTCATTCCCAGAGGAGGGGGCTGGAGGTTTGGAAGAAAGAAATCAGTAGCTCAGTTTTGGACAGGTCAAATCTGAAATCTTAGCCTGGCATGGTGGCGCACATTTATAATCCCAGTACATGGGAGGCTGAGACAGGAGGATCACAGGTTCCAGGACAGCCTCAGCAGGTAGTAAGACTCTCATCAACCTAGCAAGACCCTGTTTCCAATCAAAAAATTTAAAAAAACCAGGGCTGGGATGTATCCCAGAGGTAGGATGCCTCTGGGTTCCATCCCCAGTACCACCAAAAAAAAAACCTGAAATCCTATTAGACACCCAACTGGAGATGTTGGGTAGATAACTAAATATAAGTCCAGATTTCAGAGAAAAGGTCAAGGCTGGTGATATAAACTGGAAGTCATCAGCTTAAGATAGATGATGTGACCAATGAAATAGAGGATTTGAGCCAGGCGTGGAGGTACATACCTGTAATCCCAGTACTTGGGAGGCTGAGACAGGAGGATCATAGGTTCAAAGCCAGCCTCGGCAACTTTGCAAGGCTCTCAGCAACCTAGTGAGACCCTGTTTACAAACAAGAAATAAAATCAGGCTGGGACTGTGGCTTGGAGGTAGAATGACTCTGGGTTCAATCTCAAGTACCAAAAAAAAAAAAAAAGAAAGAAAAAGTCATATAGGAAAAGACTAGCAGCTACCATTACATCAAAATTTAAAACTTCTAGAGCCGGATGTGGTGGTGCACACGCTTGTAATCCCAGTACTTTGGGAGGCTGAGACCGGAGGATCCGGGTTCGCGGCCAGCCTCAGCTACTTAGTGAGGCCCTCCGCAACTTCCTGAGACCAGGTTTCAAAATAAAGGATGAAAAATAGGGCCGGGGTGTAGCTCGGAGATAGAACGCCCCTGGGTTCAATCCCCAGTACCGCAAAATAAATAAATAAATAAATAAAACTTCTAGCCAAGCATGGTGGCACACATTTATAAATCTCAGTATTGAGACTGAGGCAGGAGTATATCAAATTCAAGTTGAGCCCGGGCAACCTCCGGCTGAGATGTAGCTCAGTGGTACAGCATTTGACTACCGTGCTAAATCCCTGTATTCAATTCATAATACTAAAAAAAAAAAAAAAATTTCATATGTCACCACTCCTGGCTCAGACCTACTTTTATGTTTTAAAAAATGTCGGGGGGGATGCATGCTTGTAATCCCAGTACTTGGGAGGCTGAGACAAGAGGATCGCAGGTTCAAAGCCAGCCTCAGCAACTTAGTGAAGCTCTCAGCAACGTAGCAAGACCCTGTTTCCAAATAAAAAATAAAATAGGTCTGGGGGTACAGCCTGGAGAGAAGGCCTCTGGGTTCCATCCCCAGTACCACAAAAAATAAAAATAATTTAAATATGATTCTCCCTCAATCAGAAATGTTCTCAGAAAGGAGATGATCAGAGAGAAATGAACAAGGATTAGCATTGGGAGGTATATAGAATTAAGTAATATTGAGCTCAGTTTCTGAATCAGCCCTGTCTAATAGGCTCTCCAAAAGGAGAAAATAAATGTTGAAAATCACATACAGGAGCCAGGCGTGGTGGCGCACGCTTGTAATCCCAGTACTTGGGAGGCAGAGACCGGAGGATCCGGGTTCGCGGCCAACCTCAGCTACTTAGTGAGGCCCTCCGCAACTTCGTGAGACCCAGTTTCAAAATAAAGGATAAAAAATAGGGCCGGGGGTGTAGCTCGGAGGTAGAATGCCCCTGGGTTCAATCCCCAGTACCACAAAAAAAAAAAATAAAAAAATCACATACAGTATAAAAGTTAGATTGTATTAAATTATACATTTGACAAATCACTTTTACTGAAAAGAACAACAGTCACTGAAATTAGAAACCTAGGGTTTTGCATTTGCCTTTCCTTAGTTATGATATTATATGTGACTACTCGTAGGAGGACAGCACTCATGAGCCAATGGGATTTCAGCTTCAGGCACATACGTACCTAACCTCCAGCTGAACCAGGCCGTCTTCCACCCACTCACAGGGCTCACAATGTGCTACTTTCAAGTCAGGCATAAAATTAAGTTAATACCATTATTTTTTTTCATTATATTTGCATACCTGCTACTGAACTGAATACACACAAAAAATCAACTGAAATTCATATACATGTACACATATGAATATGACCAAAATACTGTAATCATTGTGAAAAGTCAGAAAACTTTCCTTCTATTGTTTTGTTTTGGTTTTCTTTTTGTTTTTGTTTTGTTTTGTTTTGTTTTTTGTGGTACCAGGGATTGAACCCAGGGGCTTTCTACCTCCATGCTACACCCCCGGCCCTATTTTTTTTTTTATACTTTACTTTGAAACCGGGTCTCACGAAGTTGTGGAGGGCCTCACTAAGTAGAGAGAGAGAGAGAGACAGGGAGAGAGAGAGAGAGACAGGAAGAGAGAGAGAGAGAGAGAGAGAGAGAGAGAGAGCTGAGGCTGGCCTAGAACTGGATCCTCCGGTCTCCGCCTCCCAAAATACTGGGATTACAAGCGTTCGCCACCACGCCCGGCTGTTTTGGTTTTCTTGATGGTACTAAAGATTGAACCCAGAGCTGGGCGTGGTGGCACATCCTTATAATCCCAGTACTTTGGGGGGCAGAGACCGGAGGATCCGGGTTCATGGCCAGCCTCAGCTCTCTCTCTCTCTCTCTCTCTCCCTCCTTCCCTCCCTCCCTCTCTACTTAGTGAGGCCCTCCGCAACTTCGTGAGACCCAGTTTCAAAATAAAGTATAAAAAATAGGGCCGGGGGTGTAGCGCGGAGGTAGAACGCCCCTGGGTTCAATCCCCGGTACCGCAAAAAAAAAAAAAAAAAGATTGAACCCAGAAATATTCTACCTCTGAGCTATATCCCCAGCCCTTTATTTTTTTTATTTTATTTTACATTATTTTATTTTATTTTACTTTATTTTTTTATTTTCAAACAGTCTTAATTGCTGAGGCTGGCCTCCCATCTACAATCCTCCTGTCTCAGCCTCCCAAGTACAAGGATTACAAGAGGGCACCATCACACCCAGCCCTTTTATTTCTTATTTATTTATTTTGCCGTACTGGGGATTGAACCCAAGGGCATTCTACCTCGGAGCTACACCCCCAGCCCTATTTTTATTCTTTATTTTGAAACAGGGTCTAAGTTGCAGAGGGCCTCACTAAGCAGTTGAGGCTGGCTGCAAACCTGCCTCAGCCTCCCAAGTACTGGGATTACAAGCCTGCACCACCATGCCCAGCTTTATTTTTCTTTTGAGATATGATCTTGCTAAATTGTCAAGGCTGGCCTCAAACTTGAGAAGCTGATGAGAATTTAAGTAACTCAGAGGAGGCACACAGAAAATGCTAAGAACCATAAGCCTCCAGAGGTGAGTTGGGAGGATTGGTTTAAACAAAGGATCAAGAATCAGAACAAGCTGGGTGAGATGGTACACACCTGTACTCCCAGTACGTGGGAGGCTGAGCAAGGAGGATCTCAAGTTCTAGGACAGCCTTACCTAGTGACTCTCAGCAACCTAGCAAAACACTGTTTCAAAATAAAAAATAAGAGCCGGGCGTGGTGGTGCACGCTTGTAATCCTAGTACTTTGGGAGGTGGAGACTGGAGGATCCGGGTTCGCGGCCAGCCTCAGCTCTCTCTCTCTTTCTCTCTCCCTGTCTCTCTCTCTCTCTCTCTACCTAGTGAGGCCCTCCGCAACTTCGTGAGACCCGGTTTCAAAATAAAGGATAAAAAAATAGGGCCGGGGGTGTAGCGTGGAGGTAGAACGCCCCTGGGTTCAATTCCCGGTACCGCAAAAAATAAATAAATAAATAAATAAAAATAAAAAATAAAAAATGAGCCGGGCGTGGTGGCGCACGCTTGTAATCCCAGTACTTGGGAGGCGGAGACTGGAGGATCCAGGTTCAAGGCCAGCCTCAGCTACTTAGTGAGGCCTCCGCAACTTAGTGAGACCTGGTTTCAAAACAAAAGATAAAAAATAGGGCCGGGGGTGTAGCTCAGAGGTAGAATGCCCCTGGGTTAAATCCCCAGTACCGCAAAAATAAATAAATAAAAAATAAAAGCCGGGCGTGGTGGCGCACGCTTGTAACCCCAGTACTTGGGAGGCTGAGACCATAGGATCCGGGTTCGCGGCCAGCTTCAGCTAATTAGTGAGGCCCTCCGCAACTTCGTGAGACCCAGTTTCAAAATAAAGGATAAAATATAGGGCCGGGGGTGTAGCTCAGAGGTAGAACGCCCCTGGGTTCAGTCCCCGGTACCACAAAAATAAATAAATAAATAAATAAATAAATAAATAAATAAATAAATAAATATAAAAAATAAGCCTGGTGCGGTGGCTCACACCTTTGATCCTAGTACTTGGGAGACTGAGACAGGAGGATAGCAGGTACTAGGACAGCCTCAGAAAGTAGTGAGACTCAAATCCGGGCGTGGTGGTACACACTTGTAATCTCAGTATTTGGGAGGCTGAGACAGGAGGATCACATGTTCAAAGCCAGCCTCAGCAATTTAGCATAAGGCTCTCAGCAACCTAGTGAGACTCTGTTTCCAAATAAGAAATAAAATTTGGCTGGGGATATGGCTCGGAGATAGAATGCTCTTGGGTTCAAGCCACAGTACCAAAAAAATAAATGAATAAAAAAAGAAAGTAGTGAGACACTCATCAACCTGTCGAGACCCTGGTTTAAATAAAAATAAAAAGCCAGGCATGATGGCACACATTGTAATTCCAGTACTTGGGAGGCAGAGACAAGATCACACATTGGAAGCCAGCCTCAGCAACTTAGTGAGGCCCTATTTCAAAATAAAGAATAAGGCCGGGCGTGGTGGCGCACGCTTGTAATCCCAGTACTTGGGAGGCGGAGACTGGAGGATCAGGGTTCATGGCCAGCCTCAGCTACTTAGTGAGGCCCTCTGCAACTTTGTGAGACCCGGTTTCAAAATAAAGTATAAAAAAAATAGGGCCGAGGGTGTAGCTTGGAGGTAAAACGCCCCTGGGTTCAATCCCCAGTACCACCAAAAAAAAAAAAAAAGAATAAAATAGGGCTGGAGGTGTAGCTCTGAGGTAGAATGACCCTGGGTTCAATTCCCAGAACCACAAAAAAATAAAATAAAAATAAAAATAAAAACCGGACATGGTGTCACACACGCTTGAAATCCCAGTACTTGGGAGGCTGAGACAGGAAGATCAGAGGTTCGTGGCCAGCCTCAGCTACTTAGTGAGGCCCTCCACAACTTAGTGAGACTGTCTTTCAAAATAAAGAATAAAAAATAGGGCTTGGGGTGTAGCTCGGAGGTAGAATGCCCCTGGGTTCAATCACCAGTACTGAATAAATAAATAAATAAATAAATAAATAAATAAAATAATAGGGCTGGGTGTAGCTTGGAGGTAGAATACCCCTGGATTCAATCCCCAGTACCACAAAAAATAAAATTCTGAAGAGCCGGGAGTGGAGTGCACACCTGTAATCCCAGTACTTGGGAGGCTAAGATAGGAGGATCGAAAGTTCAAGGCCAACCCCAGAATTTTGTGGTCCTGGGGCCTTCTAGCTCTGGGCTATGCCCCCAGCCCTACTTTATTTTTTTTAATCTTGAAATAGGGTCTCACTGAGTTATGGATAGGCTCACTAAGCTGCTGAGGCTGCCCCTGAACCTGCGATCCAATCCTCCTGTCTCAGATTCCCAAGTACTAGGCAGCCTCAGCAATTTCACAAGATCCTTTTTCAAAATAAAACGGAGCCCAGCGTGGTAGTACATACTTATAATCCCAGTACTTGGGAGGCTGAGATCAGGAGGAGGATCACAGGTTCGCAGCCAGCCTCAGCATCTTAGTGAGGTCCTCTGCAACTTAGTGAGACCCTCTTTTTTTTTTTTTTTTTTTTGCAGTACC
>PVJS01062186.1:0-10786 GCA_004027185.1 Glis glis | reverse complement strand
AAGAAGAAGAAGAAGAAGAAAAAGAAGGGGGGATTGGGTTAGCTTTACGTGGTAAGACTAAGGGATTAAAACATTTTTAAATGTTGGAAACAAACATATAAAATTATTTAAAGAAAAATGCATAAAATATATATGTATAGTTTAACAAATCATCCAGCTTAAGAAACTGGATGTGTCAGTACGTCAGAATCTTCTAGTATGGCCATTCATGATCAGAGCTCCCTTCCTCTGTCCCTCCTAGAGGTGATTATTATCTTGTATTTTTTAAAAAAATTATCACCTACTATATCATGCCATAGTCATTCCTATAGGACAGTGATCACATGCACACAGAATATTATAGGATAAATACCTAGGCATGGCATTGCTGGGTCGTAGGATACGCGCGTCTTTGCCTTTACTAAATAATGTCACTATTTTATAAGTGGTCCAACCAGTTTTCATGTTCACCAATTAGTGTATGAGTGTTTCTTTTCTTTTTCAGTACTGGATATTTCTATTGCTCCACATCTTTGAAAAATACTTTTTTTCTTTCTTTTTTTTGGATCAGACATTAATTTTTTTTTAAACCAGTAACGCTTATAGTATTTGCAATCCTGACTCGCAGATGCTAACTCACCTTCCCATATCTTTGAGAAAATAGATCAGAATAGAAATGCCGCAATTCCCATCATGATTTCTGCATGCCTACCTGCACTGATGCCCTGCTATTCTGCATTTCTCCTACTGTGAAGGAGAAACTGTGTGCGCTCTTCGCCAAGGCCCACTGTGTCCCAGATTCCACCCTTTAATATGGACTCAGGATATCACCCCAGCAATTCTCTCTTCTTCCTTCTGCGTCATTTCCCCTATCTCTCCTGCATCATTTTCACCCGCATACGGGTATGCAGCTACTTCTCCCAAATGAACACACAACAGATGGTACCACTACCATCAAGATGGAACACACTACCATCAAGCACTCCATTTTTCTGCTTTCCTTTACAACAAAATTTTCAGAGTTTTTTTTTTCACTGTCTTTAATTCCTTACCTCCAATTTTCTCTCTCTCTGTCTCTGTCTGGTACTAGGGACTGAACCCAGGGAATTCTACATTCACACCCCCAGCCATTTATTATTATAGATATATTTTTTTGTGGTACTGGGGATTGAATCCATGGGCAATCTACCTCTGAGCTACACCCCCAGCCCTATTTTTTAAATTTTTTGAAACAGGGTCTTGCTAGGCTGATGAGAGTCTCACTACTTACTGAGGCTGCCCTCAAATCTGCGATCCTCTTGTCTCAGCCTCGCAAGTACTGGGATTACAAGCATGCACCACCATGCCTGGATTTTTCTTTTTTTAAATTTTGAAACAGGATCTTGCTAGGTTGCTGAGAGTCTCACTAAGTTGCTGAGGCTGATCTCGAACCTGCAATCCCCCTGTCTCAGCTTCCTAAGTACTGGGATTACAGGTGTGCATCAGCTTTCTATTCTCTCTTAAATCCAATCCATTTAAGTTTTCTTCCTTATTATTTCATCAGAAAGCTCTTGTTAAAGTCACCAGTGACTTATGTATTGTGAAACCCAGGAGTCACATCCCAGTTATCATCTGACGTGGTCTATCACCACCCTTGGACATTACTCCTCCTTTCCTTCTCCAGGATACCTTCTGAGTTTCCTCCTACTTCTCTGGTTATTCTTTCTTTGTTTCCTTGGCTGGTTTCTCCTCATTAATCTGATCTCTTAGCATCGGATACTCCAGACCTCAGTCCTTGTTTCTCTCCTTTATTTGTTCCCACTCCGTGGATGAGCTTATCAGCCTCATAGTTTTAAATAGTATAATGAAGCTGGAAACTCCCCAATTGCATTTTCTTTCTGGAACTGTTCAGGGTTGTCCAGATTTGTTTATTCAACTGCTTGACAAATTACTTGGATGTCTAATAAATTCCATAACATGCTTAAAACCAAACTCTTGCTTAGAGTTGCCGTAAATTATCAGGCAAATTATTAAAAAGGCAACCTCCTCCAGGCAAATGCTGCCTGTGTAGGGTGCACAGCTGTGGCTGGACACATGCGCACATCCCTGTGGAGCTTCCCTTCCGAGTCTTCACCCTGCAACTCCCTCGTCTTTCATTCCGGTTAGTAGTAGTCCCATCCTTCCTGTACCACTCACATAGTTTGGAGTTGTCCTTGACTTCTTTCTTCTTTCCAATCACAATCGATTAATCGATAAACCTTGATGGATGCATTAGGTTGGATAAGAGGAAGTTCTAGCTAAGGGAATAGCACACGGGCAGGGAGGCCAAACAGCACATAACTTGTTTGAAGAGGCAGTGTAGCTCCTCAGCTTTGCCAACTTTTTTCATGCTATCTATACCTTTTGCTTGGAAATATCTGTTTTACTGCTCACCTACCACTGCCCTGCCCAAATAGCACTAACTATATTGAAATTTCTTTTAGACTGCTGGGTGTGGTGGTATACGCCTATAATCCCGGTACTTGGGAGGCGGAGACAGGAGGATCATGGGTTCAAGGCCAGCCTCAGCAACTTAGTGAGACCCTCAGTGATTTAGTGAGACTCTTTTTAAAACTAAAAAATAAAGCTGGGTGTGGTGGCACATGCTTGTAATCCCAGTACTTGGGAGGATGAGACAGGAGGATTGCAGGTTCAAGGACAGCCTCAGCAATTTAGTGAAGCCCTCTGCAACTTAGTGAGACCCTGTTTCAAAATAAAAGAACAAAAATAGGGCTGGGGATGTAGCTTGGAGGTAGAATGCCCCTGGGTTCGATACCCAATACTACTACTACAAAAAAAAAAAAAAAGGGCCAGGGTTGGGGCTCAGAGATAGAGTGCCCCTTGGTTCAATCCCCAGTATCAGGAAGACAAAGTTAAATAGTATCAGCACCAAACTATTCTTTTTTTACTATCAATCTTTGGAATAGTTTGATTTCAACCTTCGTTTCCTCATCTACACAATGGTAGTATTAATACTACTCAACTCGTGTGTACACACACACACACACACACACACACACACACACATATTATTATTATTTTTTGGTACTAGGGATTGAACTCAGAGGCATTCTACCTCCAAGTTACACCCCAAGCCCTATTTTATTTATTTGGAAACAGGGTCTCACTAGGTTGCTGAGAGCCTCCCTAAGTTGCTAAGCCTGGCTGCCAACCTGCGATCCTCCTGTCTCAGCTTCCCAAGTACTGAGATTACAAGCATGTGCCACCACGCCTGGCTAGGTATATTTTTAAATGGGATTAAATTGAGTTAATATTTAAAGAGCTTATAACAGTCCCTGGCACATGAGAAGAATGTTAGCCCTTTGGATAATGCTGACAACGTCACTGTCTTCCCAGTAGACTGTGTGCTTCTGGGGGTCACTGAGGTTACCTGATTCATCTTGGAATATCCAGCATGTAACACAGTGCTAGGCATGAGTGGACTCATAGGGTGCAGATGTGGTTGGGCAGACAAACACAGATGGAGGAAGCAGTGGTACATTGGAAAAAATGCTGGATTTAGAAGATTTAGCAGCAAACTCACACTTGACCAGTTTCATGACCTTGAACAAGCCACTTACCTTCTTTGAACCTCAGTGTCTTCAGCTGAAATTAGAGATAATAATATCTCGGGTGATATTATAAGGAGCCCATGAGCTGGGCGTGGTGGCGCACGCTTGTAATCCCAGTACTTTGGGAGGCAGAGACTGGAGGATCCAGGTTCACGGCCAACCTCAGCGCGCATGGGCGCTCACGCGCGCTCTCTCTTTCTCCTCTCTCTCCTCTCTTTCTCTCTCTCTCTCTCTCTCTCTCTTTCTCTAGTGAGGCCCTCCGCAACTTCGTGAGACCCGGTTTCAAAATAAAGCATAAAAAAATAGGGCCGGGGGCATAGCGCGGAGGTAGAACGCCCCTGCGCTCAATCCCCGGTACCGCAAAAAAAAAAAAAAAAAAAAAAAAAAAAAAAATAAGGAGCCCATGAGAGGAGATATATGAAAGTAATTGGTAATCTACAACTCATGAGGCAAATTAAGGTTATTTTGGTATTAAGGTTTGTAAATCAAAGCACAGCGATTATAATTACAGAGTAATGAGGCTTGCTGTAAATTATATAAGAAAATTCATTTTGTCACTTTATATGTATCTCTGTTATACATATGAATATGGGTCTCATGGCTTATGGTACTTTCTGTGCATGGAATGGAGGCTGTGAGAACATTTCCACATTCTGCTCCAGAAGAATTGTTTTGTGGCTTGCCTGAGTCACCACAGTCGCAGTCTGTTGCTCTTTGCGACAGTCTCTTCTCCTCTGCCTTGGAAAATCAGTTTGAATAAGATAATTTAGGTTAGATGCAAATTAAACATTATTTTGAAAGTAATTGGTAGAATTAAGTTTAAAAAACTCAATTATTAGCTAGTAAATAGTAGTTTTCAAAATAAATTGGGAGGTGATAAAATCCATACTAAAAACCTTGAAAATTGAATAGCTTTCTCTTGGGGGCATTTTCATCAAGTTGCTTGTGCACACTGACGAGGGGTCAGCTCAAAACCTTGGTCCAGCAGACCCCACACTCCATGCTCCTCTCCAGTGTGGGCAGGTCCTCTTGTGCTGGTGTTTTTGGTGACTCTCGGCTCTTAGGTCTCGGGCAGCCCTTAAGCTGAGAGAGGCTGCTTAATCACAATTTGCGCTTGCTTGTGAGGCTGCATTTTATCCCATTTGTTAAGGGTTTCTTCTTTGTCTTCTCATAAAAGTACATAAAGAACTGCTTTTGTATTCTGCTGTTATCCATTTAAGCCCAGCCACTCTGAGATGTAATAAACCCGGCTTCTATGTTGTAGTATTGATTACATTTCAGACCCTGGGTATTGGTGATCTGTCTCATCATTGAGTGTTTAGCAACATTGATGAAACTGCTCAAGGAGCCATGGGAGTTATCAGTGGCAGCTGCAGGTCTCACGATCACACAGTAGTTTGTACATAATTGCTTTGGCCTGAAGGATATAACCTAAAACCTGAGCATCTTGCAACTCTATTAGGTATTTTATTGCTTTTAAACTTATTTTGAGATTAGCTGTAGCTACAACAGTCTCAAGAACATATTGCTATAGAATAACTCTTAGTTGTGACTCATTTATTTCTTCATTTTACTCAGAAAGAATTATATAAAATGGTTTCTATTTAATCTATATAAGAAGCCTAGAGTGGTGGCACATGTCTGTAATCCTAATACTTGGGAGATTGAGGCAGAAGGATTGCAGGTTTGAGTGAGACCCTGTTTCAAAAAAAAAAAAATTGGACTGCGGGTATAGCTCAGAGGTAGAATACCCCTGGGTTCATTCCCCAGTACCACACACACACACACACACAAATCTATGTAAGAAAATGGCACCCAATAAGACAAAATATATAGTTTTATATTTTAAAAATCCATCCCAAGTTCTTATGTACTCTTAATAATTCAAGTTAATACTTGGGAAAAGCAATATGATATTCAATTTCTATTTAGAAAGTCAAACGACTCTTTAGTTCATGGTGATGGTGAGGGTGTGTGTGTGTGTGTGTGTGTGTGTGTGTGTGTTCCTTTTCCTGGGGCAAGGAAGACCCCTGACTTGATTGTTGAAAGAGAAAATTGAAGAAAGTCAGTAAGGAAAACCCTCAGTTTGGCTTTCCATATTTTATCCCATCACAAGCATAACGGGAGAGGTAAACTCGCTGTGCTGCTGCACCATTGGAGCACAAAGGATATTCTGGAAGTTTTCCTACAGGAGGTGGTGGCTTAACCTGAGTTTTGGGGGATGAGTGAGAATTAACTTGATGCAGAAGACGTAGGATGATACTGTTGGCAGAGAGAACAGTTTATAGAAAGGAACACAGTGGGAAATATTGCATGTAATTGGGAGGGATTTGATATGGTGGGATCAAAAAGAGAATGTAGGGGAGTGGTGGGAATTGGCCGAGGCTCACACTTGGGAAAAATAATCAAGTTGTTGCTATTGTCACTGTTGTCATAATCATCATACCGTCATCACCATCCTTGACTCTACCATCATCACTGACATCATCATCCTGGCAAGTGGCATCCTGGCTCAGCAAAGGAAGTGGCAGAAAGGGAAATGTTGAGGCAGCCTAATCCACAGAACTTGGAGGCTGAGTGGGTATGGGGTGAGCTATATTTATTTAGATGGGTGACTGTGTTTGGGCTACCTGTGAGACATCCACTGAAGACATTGAGCAGGGGTCTGGACACAGAGGACAGAAGCTCAGCAGGGAGGTGTGGGTGCAAACAAACTTTAGGATTGTTAGAATACAGGTATAATTTCACACTTGAAGCTTTCAGTGTTTGTTTGCAAAGAATCCAGGGGCGAGAGTAAAGGAGGCAAGAGCAAACTGTACTTCTAGGAGGACTTGAAAAAATGTTAATCGATGTTGTGTGAAAGGAAGGAGCAAAAGGAAGAAAGTTCAAGAAGATTGAAAAAGATAGTGAGAAAATGTCATTAGCAGAAACTGAAAATTCGTTTATTTTTATTTTTTGAATGGCTACTGGGCATAGTCACTGTGCAAGGCCCTGCGGATGAAGAACGAGTGAGTGACTATCAAGTTTTGTGGGCCATGCAAGATGAGTCTCAGAGTCCTTGTTCCTAAGGAGTTCATAGGATATCAGTGGAGTAGGACACACAAGCAGTTAACAAGAAATTATATGGGAGAGAATGAAATAAGTGCCATAATGGGGGATAGATTATTTCTGGCTGGGATTGGGGGGAGATCTCCTCTTCCTCCTCCTCCTCTTCCTCTTCTTGGATTGAACCCAGGGGCATTCTACCTCCAAGCTACATGCCCAGTCCTTTTAATTTTGTTTATTTTGTTTTGTTTCGTTTTATGTTTTGCTAAATTGAAATTACAGAACTTATATCCTTGAGGAGGAAAAGTAAAGTGTAAAAATGGGTGAGTTGGTAAAACTCAGTTTAGATGGACCCCCCCGGGGGCATCTCCAGGGCTGCGGGGGAGGTAGAGTAAAAGCAAGCCAAGGGCACATACACCATTTAAACTAAAAGGAGAGAAACTTTGATCTCTGCCATTAATTATTTTGAAGTACCATCTTCGAAGTACCAAGTAGCAATCTGCCCATTTTCAGTCTCTTCCCCACTTCCAGGTATGGAAAGTTCTTTTTTTTTTTTTAAATTTTGATGTTTGGAAAGTTCTTTTAACAGGGCATTTCTTTTCACCATTAGAATGAATCACAGTTCTCCTCTCTAGAAGTCCACAATTTCCCACTTTCTCCTACACACTTTTTTGGAATTTCCTAGGAAAACAGAAAGCAAGATTGCCTTTAAAAAAAATTGCTTTCCTTAGCTCCCTGGGATCCTCACCTAAAAATCCTTTCATACCTATAGCTTAAACACCCCCTTGCTGTGATTTCAGATGAACCCATCTGGTGAACATGTGCCTCCAAGTCTGTCCCTGCAATCACCATCTCTTCAACTGCCACCCTATGTCCTGAGCTTTTGCCTTTTTTTTACTGCTTTTCTGTCTGTCCTCTATTTCTACTTCAGTTGATGACTTCTGTTGCCCCAGAAGACTTGAGTGAGAAGCCAAGAGTTCAGAAGAGTTGTACTAGTTTCCACAGGCTTCTGGAAAGATAGGTCAACATGTGTAAATTTATTATAAAGCATGCATACACAAAGAAATCTATTATGATATCTCTGATTTTAAAATATAAAAATAAAAATACCGTATTTTTCTGATTTTTTTGCTAAGTGAAGTAATTAATTAACTCCCTCTTCCTATATGTTATTATAAAAATATTCCATTGCTTTAGGGTCCTAGAAATTCATATTCTCAATGAATACTGATGAACACTATATACAATGCAAAGAATAAAAGCCAGCAACAGTTATAAAAAAATGAGATAAAATAGATCATGACTGTTCAAACTCCCCCACATTTGTAAAAGAGAATGGGAATAGCAGAGGAAAGCTTGCGCCGCTGAGTTGCTGTCTTCTAAAAATTAAGTGATTAGGAGTTTCTATTTGTAATTGTCACATGAAACCTGGGTTAAAGACTTATTCACAAAACTGCAGAACTATTAATTTTTTCCCCCAAAAGAAAAACATTTCGCAACTTTAAAACAAGATAGGGTAGCAACAGCAGGAAAGTTAGGAGACTGTTCCATACTCTGTTCATTTAACATTGGAACGTTCTTAAGGTTACAACCTACTAAATGAAAAAGTGGAATAAGGCTTGAATCTCCAATTCAACTCAGTTTTGAATACTGTCAATTCAGTACAATTTTTTATATATTTCACTTAAAATATCTGCAAAGTGAACAATGTTCTTAAAACATGATGAAGTTAGGGACTTTTGATCAATAAGAAAAACAAAAAAGCAACTATTTATTATTTGGGACTCTTAATGGGTCATTAGGCATTACTTTAATAATACACATTTCATGGTTTATAGAGGCCAGAAACATAATTCGAAATTTCACAGTTATATTAAATTAAAACCACTTTGGACAATTCAAGATCTCACTGACAACGTTCATTTAAGGTGACAGTTTTGCTATTACGTTACTGTTCCCACATGATATCATCTCTTCTCAATTTCACCTGAAGATTATGAACTTGTATTGGATGAAAGTTGCTGTTTTTTTGGAAAGGGTTAGTTTCATTCAAGCATTTCCTGGGGCTATTTTTTTATGTTCTTTGATCCTTTAGGGTTGCTATCTTGTCGCTGAATACCTGAAGCTTCACTCATCTTTGAGTTTTGAACTTTTTGTTGCAGTTTATGAACATTGTCTTGATGCTTCTTCAGTTTAGAAATCTGCTCTCCTTCATTTCCATCTTCCTGACTAAATGCTCGAGTTCGCATTCTATGTCACCACAGACTAAGTGGCTTTCTGTTGCCTTCATTTGTCTCAGCAGTTCTTCATGCTCCAAACTCATTTGGTCCAGTTCATCTTGCATTGCCATCAAAAGTTCAGACAAATTGTCACAGATGGAAATGGACTTTTCGGAGTCACGAGGTCCAGCTTTACACCGTGGAGTTGCTCTGGTATGTTTGTGAAGACATGGAGGCTCAGTGGCTTCAGCAGGCTTCTGAAGGGCGTGCTGGTGACAGGGGTGCATCATCCACAGAAGGTTTTGCATACTTGCATTCACAGAACAGTCTGCACTAGAAGACTTTGAGGATTTCTTCTTTTCTTTAGACTGTTTTGAATTTGAAACCGAAGACATTAAAATTTTACTGATTTCAAGTCCAGTTTGGAGCTCAGAAGCTTTGTCTTGAAATAGCTTATGGTGACGTTCTTCCTTAAGTTTTTCTTCTAGACGTTTAATCTTGTCCTCAGCAGCTTTCTGAGTTCTTGTCAGTCTAAAACACTCTTTTTCTAAGACATCAAACTTTTCAAGTTTTGCATGCAGCTTAATCTGATCTTGTTCTTTTTCCCTTTGAAGCTGGGCCTGTTGTTCTAGGATCATATTCTTTTCTCGCTCTCCATTGAGGACCATTTTCTTTGTATATTCTAGTTGCTTCTCCAGAAGAGTACAACGAGACTGGGCTGAGCTTAACTGGATACTTATCTTTTTTCTGCTTCATCAGTTCCTCGTGTGCCAGATTTCTCTCATTTGTTTCGTTCTTCAAGGCCTTTTTATACTGTGCAGCTTCTCTGGAAAGAATGTTCAGGTTATCTTCGGCTTGAGTTCTCTCCAGCTCTAAACGATGAATCTTTTCCTGAAGAGTTTTTAAGGCTAAAATAAGAGCTTGGCTATTTGGGCTGTGAAGCGTTTTACTAGAGGCAACGTCTAAGTTCAGGGAGAGGCAATTCCGAGATGATTCACTGTGGGTGAATGAGGGAACGAACACTCTTTCTGGAGGTTTAAGATAGCTTCCTCCTAGACTATTCGTCAGTTCTGAATCCATTATCAGAGGGACACTCCGCCACCCCCTGCCTCCGGAACCGTTGGTTCGCCGGCAGCTACAGGCAACGTCGCAGCGGCCCCTGGGGCTTGTAGTTTCTGTGGCAAACACAAGGGACCAACAGCATCAAAACCACACTTCCCGGAAGTCAATGCGAAGATGCCTGGCCCACTTAAATCTGGTTTGGCATAATAAAGTGACTGTCAGTATTTTTAGGCTAATCTTAAATTTAGATTTGACTTCTTCCATAGGTGCCGTTGTGCCCTTTATTTGCTGTGCCTATTCCATAGGATGACATCTCAGTGTACTTTTTACTTTCCCTTCCCCTTCTCTAGGCCCTATTTTTTTTTTTTTTTGAAACAGAGTCTCACTAAATTTGTTGAAGGTCTCACTCAGTTGCTGAGGCTGGTCTTGAACTTGCAATCCTCCTATCTCAGGCTCCCATGTACTGGGATTAGAGGTGTGTGCCACTTCTTAATTTTTTTTTTGTGGTACCAGGGATTGAACCCAGGGGCATTCTACCTCCAGGCTACACCCCCAGCCCTATTTTTTATTCTTTATTTTGAAACAGGGTCTCACTAAGTTGTGGAGGGCCTCACTAAGTAGCTGAGGCTGGCTGTGAACCTGGATCCTCCCATCTCAGCCTCCCAAGTACTGGGATTACAAGCGTGCACCACCACGCCCGGCTTGTGCCACTTCTTTTTTTTTATGTTTTTATTGGTGCATTGTAGTCTCACATCACAATGAGTATCAGTATGGTGTTAACATACATGCACACAGCTCTTGGTGTCCCTCCCCCCAACCTCCCTCCCAAATGTAGCACTGAGAATGATGTTGGTATAATCTCATATATACACATTGTTTATGACAGTAATT